>VXBZ01007888.1:100549-116122 GCA_013399135.1 Heliornis fulica | reverse complement strand
ACGCGGAATTTCATATTCTAAAGTAGAGGCACTCTATATTGAAGCTGAGAGGCTTTTAAAAATACTTCAGTTGCTTCATTTAGCTCAGCCACTTTGAAAAGACAGAAACACAAATATACATTTATATTTGAAAATAACTTTGGACTTCAATCAGCATGGACCTTTTCAATTGCATCACAAAACTAAACACAGTTGTTGGTGTCCTCCAAGCTAAATTTACAGAGCTAAGTACAAGAAATTCATGCGGAGCTATAAATATTAATCTGAATTACACACCAAGGATGTCCACTAACACAGATTCAACAAACTAATGTGGATTTATTGCTTGTTTTTGTAGTCAACTGTACTAATGTAATTACTTATATTCTAAGTAAGAAGATATGTAATAATTTACAATAATCTGCATACTATCTCCCTACTCTCCGCTACCAAGTAGCCATTAATAAATGCTACCTCTTTGGTAAGATGAAATGGGATTTCATTGTTCCCTTGCAATTTATGTATTCACCTTGTTATTGTTGTTTTGCTCTTCATAAGCAGCAGTTTCAAAAAAAACAGGCATATTCCTTTAAGACTGAAAACACATGTGGATACATGGGAGCTGTGTCCAGGGTATATACTCTTTATGGCATGCCCCACATTACACAGTTTAATCATAGCCTTACATTTAAAACATGCCTCAAAACAGGGATAGCTGCAGACAATTCTACCAAACTGCCATAAAAATACAATATGGTTCCCTGATTCTGTTTAAAAAAATACTCTTGGTCTGGCTTCCAGCTTACCAGAGATAGAGGATCTGTATCCCTCTTAAATGCTATGGATATGGGGTACCAAATTACTGGATTTTCCCTTGAAATCTACACACAGAAAATTCTGCATGCAAGCTGTGGTGGATTTGCAATGTGGCTGAATTAAGAAGCAGCTAGAAAGTTTCTTAAGGGTCCAACAAAGCAAATCCCAGCTGGGCTTCCAAGGCCAAACTCCCAAACCCTGTTGCCAGCAAGGCTGGCTGGGCCAAACAGCACCAGTAGAAAAACCCAAACAACTGTATTTTGCCACCAGAGAAGGGAGTGAGAAGATGATAAGAAACTTTGCAGACATCAAGGTCAGTGAAGGGTCAGGGGGAGGAGGTGTTGAGAGAAGATTCTGTGCAGCCTGTGGAGAATACCATGGGGGGGTGTCCCCCTGCAGCCCATGAGGGACAAAGAGACCCCACTTGTAGCCCATAGAGAGTTACCTGGGCAGGAGTCCACCATGGAGCAGGTGAAGGAATCTGGAAGAATCTGTGACCTCCATTGGAGCAAGCACCTGCCGCCCATGGAGAGAGTTAAGAGGCAGAGAGAGAGAATGAGAAACAGAGGTCCACGCAGGAGCAGGTTTGCTGGGGGAGCGGGGGTTTGTGACTCTCTGGGGGACCAGGCTGGGGCCAGCAGTCTGGGACTGAGAGACGTTCTGTGAGTTTACAGCAGTGACCCAGCTGGGGCAGTTGGTGAAGAGTCGAGGCCCCATGGTAGAGGACTAACACAGAGAAGGTCGTGGAGGACTGCTTCCCATGGGTGGGACCCCATGCTGGCACAGGGAAAGAGTATGAGAAATGCCCCCGCCCAAAAGGAGAACAACTCATGAGAAACTGACCAAAGACTGAAGCCTCCATTCCCTATCCGTCTCCCATCCTTTTTCCTGTGCCATCCTGGGGAAGAGAAACATCATGAATTAAAGTGAAGTCTGCAAAGAAGGGAGGAGGCATGGGGTTGTGGTGTTTTAAGAGCTTCTGTGTTGAGTTTTGTTTGTTCTGTTTTGACTGTGACACTGATTGCAGAATGATCTCTCCATGTCCTTATCTCGACTCCAAAGCCTCTTAACATGTATTTTCTCCCCTGTCCAGCTAAGAGGGGAGTTACAGAATGACTTCTGTGGGAGTCTGGCCTCCAGACAGGGTCAAACCACCTCACAAACTCACTCAAAAGCTCAAATAAACCTTTGCACTCTTATATGCTTGTTAGAGTAAGTTGTAAGCCTTAAACTCTTAAAGTCAAATAAACAGTGCAATAGTAATAGTACAATGAAGCAACAGCAAAAACCTCCCCCAAGGTGTAACAGAACATGGCAGTGGCATAGAGGAGTGGCTATTAGGCAGCAACTAATACAGTCTGAAAGAAAAGGTGGAATTTAAAAAAAAAAAAAAAAGAAAAGAAAAATGTGTTTGGGCCACAATTTGTGAAATCCAAAAGGTTTTGATATTTTATATACACATAATTCTGTATCACTTTGGAGTTTCTTTATTTTCATAGCCTACCTTACGTGTTTCGAGTATCCAAATGCAGGTGCATCAGAAAGCTAGGAGTGACATGGGCCAGCTTCAAAATATCATGAGAAAGCTGTGGCCTTCAACATTAAAAATATGTAAATGACCAAACAGCTAAATGCAGGAACTAAGTGTTTGAAATCCAAATTTATTACTAGTATATGTTGTATGCTCAGTTGTGTGTCTGATTTATGAGTACAGTTACAACAGTAGTGATAACATTATTTTCATGAAATATTTTTTTATTTCTATAGCCTAGTAAGATTTGGATACAACTGATGACATCCCCACACTATATATGAAATCATGGTAAACGTAGAAATTTTGACAAATCATCACATGCTTTTTCTTAAGCTCTTATGTGTGCCTAATTGAAAAATCAGAACCAATGTGTATTTCTTATACATACCCTATATGTATAAAAATGAATAAACCAACTTCATGTTTATTCATTAAGGTTTGGGTTTTTAAAAAAAAAAAATTGAAATGGACACAATAATGGACAGAAATGCTGTACATAATGTTTTAGTATTTACATCCCTGACTGGAATGGACAAAGTTCTAACTCAAGAAAGCTGAGAGTTTGTTTTCTTGTCTCTTTTTTTTCCTTCATGGAATGCTATGCTAGGTGAAAACCATCTACATAAATCTGTTTCTTGAGGATATATCGTACTCAAAGGATATAAAATCCATTGGATATCAGCTTCAGCAGGTGTTAACTGGCAAAATCCTGGTGAAGTCAAACAAACTAACAAACTACATCTGTAAAGGATATGGCTCAACTGTGCCTGAGACTAAAGAGCAAGGTGTCTACTAAAATATTACACAGCCATGCACAGGTACATACAGGAATTGCAAAACAATGACTCCAGGCCTCCCTAAAACAGCATTAAATGCATAATATTACAGACACCTTTCCGACAGATCACCTTTTCAGGTCCTGTCAGCCCCATGCGCCCAAGGGAACTCCTTGATCAAATACAGGGTGTGGACATACTACTGTTCATATGCTGTGGTGATCAGTATGACATAATGATATGGACTGATGGATCCAATGGAATTTAACTTGCAATGATTCCTTTATCCTTTATTGCACTTCTGTATTTGGTTTCTAAGTCACACAATATTATCCCCTTCTACCTTTTTCTGATTCCTTGTTTCTTTCATTTTCTCTGCCAAATTGCCAGTTACTCCATGACTGCCACAACCTATTAATTGACATTAACCTCAGATGATCCCTGATGTTTGTCATACTAAAAATGTTCAGATCCTAATTGCCCTAAGTTTAATAAGGGATACCAAGGTGGAGAGAGGCGAGCAGAGGCTACATTAATTTTCTTGGACTGATAGATGTAAAAAATCTTTATCTTCTATTGAAGACATGCCCTGAATCTCTACAGAGCATTACATTATTTTATGACCTATTCTGAACGCAAATACCAGGTGATTTCAGCATCCATTCCTATTCACTTCTAACATGTAATAAAGTGACAGGAAAAATTATTAATAAAAGACTATGTGAACAATACCTGAGATGAAAGCAAACAATAAAGCAGACCAAATAGAGAGGCAATCAGATGGACAGGAGAAAATAAGCTTATTTATTGCAGAGAAAAAACCCCAAAAGAAGCATTATATCCTTTTTCCCAGTTGAGGGAAGGACGTAAACATATGCAAAAATTCATGCATATTAAGGAATACATTTGATCTTTTGACCTGAATGGAGCCTTAGATTGGTTTTCATTCCAGGGTCATCCCGAACAGAAGTTTTAGGTTGTCACCTATCTCCATAAAACACAGCTGTCCATGAGCCAGACTCCTTCTGGGCTGACTTCTGCCACTGGAACAAAGTTACACCGCTCTCTGTAACACGTGTTGCACTGGGGCAAGCAGAGAGAAAGACTGAGGCACTCATTATCTCTGTCCTGGAGCCTGGCATCTTCGATGATGGAGGAAGGAGTCCATGACGAAGTGTCCATACCGTGATATACTTATTGCATGAAAGCAGAGAGGAAGAGTATCTTTGCATTTTAACCTGAAGTGTGCCGACTGCATGAAGGGAGCTGATATGTGCTTTTACGCAACTAAAGGTGGTCATTATTAGAAAAGAGACACTCTTCGAAGAAGTCTCATGAAATTACATGCCTACCTTAAGAAAGGCAAGTTTGGCCAGTGTGACTAATCTTGTCTGACAAACAGTGTAATAAACTGCAGAAGATACCAGGATGTTGTGAATGACAGAAATGAAAAGGTAGAAGTCCCTGAAGAAAACAGAGGCAGAAAGGTTGTATTCAGTGCAGATGAGTTTGGTTTAAGGAGGAGTAAAGACCGACACTTAGAAAAACCTGTTTTAACATTACGCAGTTCATTGTTTACAAGGTTAAACTTGCAAACAGTGCTTGGTTCTTGAAACCTGAGAAGGTGATTAGAGCCAGGAAAGGGCTGTTGGAGTGCCTGGAGACTCCCTGTGGTCTGCATTGCAGTGGTTTGCATTTGACTGAGGAGTCCAGCCTGCAGACAATGAGACCGTGAGAGAAGTGGTGGCTGCTCTTATCCTTCAGAGCTGGAAGGGAACTAGGTGGGAAGAAAATGACAATGAAATAAAATAATATTTAGGGAATCTACAACTGGGTGATCAGTTGAGATTTACGCTTTGTGATGCATATCGCAAATGAAAAANACAAAACCAACAAAACCAACAAAACCCAGAAAAAAAAAATGTATACATGACAAAAGGGAAGTCTAGTTGTATCCTGGAAAGACCATCACAGTTCAACTCAACTTACAAGAATTTTTCAACTGGATCTCTGAAGTGGTTAAAGACATGGATTGGCTAGGAATTGAAAGCTTCTCAAAAGTTTTTATAATCACAGGTATACTAAGTCTCAAATGGCTAAAATTCCTCTAAAATGTTTAAAGAAGGAAAAAAAAAAGGAGAAAAATCCCCATAAATATGTATTGCAGTTTATTTGCTCTGCATGTGTTTTTAATTCATGATTACAATATGAAAGACAGGTAGTTTTTAAAGTTTCTGCTCTTCAGATTAAGCAACATTTGAAGAAGGTTTGCATCTTCTTGTTCCTCTTCCCATACCCATTCACTTTATTTCATGAAAATCTGCCTGACAGATTGTCTTCCAAGGGTTTCAGAGCAGGATGCCTTTGGTCTGGAATAGTTACAAGGCTACCCTGATATTCTTCCCAATAGAGACCATTATTATTTTTAAAATACCTATTGCAGGTTTCAAAATTATTTTCAAGGACTCTGTGAAGGTACTGAAGTTAAATTAATCAGTCAGTTTCCAGTTTCTTATTTGTTAATCGCGTCTGAAAAAAACAGTATTGTAATAAACCAGGCAACAGCAGCTAACTATCCTAGCAGCCTCTGCTGTCTGGTGTTGCATAGAATGAAGATGCAATTAATAATGAGGCCGACTCTAGGAGAATAGATATTCACTCAGCTGGGAGGATAGAATCACAGCTTCAGTGATTTAAATATATGTACTGTAATGTCATCAGGACACTTGAGTAGGGAGATTGCTTCTGTTGGGATCACAGCTCTTTTTGTTGGAATTGTGTTTTTAAACTGTGGCCCACTGAAAGAGACCTTCTGCAGATATTCTAAGCCCCAACCCCCATAAAAAAAAGGATGCACAGGAGGTGTTGTCTGTTTTCTTAAGTGGAAGGGAACTGTTTCTATGCTGACCTTGACTTGCGGAATCAAACTTCACAACCCGTGGCAGGTTATAAAGCAGGTATGTTTTGGCGCCGGGTGCAAGGGGGCTAGCGCCTCCTAGCTTGCACGCTGTTTCACCAAAACAGCCAGCTATTTATTACACAAAGTCATGCATATACATAAGATTTCACGAGAAAAGGTTGGCTTATTCTAAAGAGTTCCAGGAATTATTTAAATTAGTTCCAAGAGGTATTTAAAACAGTTCCGAGAGCTCATTATCATAAGTCTCCTCCCCTGGCGCCTGCGCATTGCCGTCCGGTGGTCGTGGGCTGGGGTCTTTGGGAGGAAGGCTCGTAGTCTTCTTCAAGATGCATTCTTGACCCTTTGGTGTGGAGTGCTAAACCATGATAAGTAAGCAGCTATGGCCTCTCAAACTGCCCCATATCCCTGCTTATCTTTTCTAGCAGCCTCTGTTATCACATCCCTGTTACTGGGCGAGGCCCTCTTGTTAAGAGACATCTGTTGGCTAATTTGTTCCTCCCCACTATTGTCCGGTCTTTTGGCTAAACCTGCCAAAACTAAAAATTCTAAACATGTCAAACTAACATGTGCCTACTAAAAACTGGTTCCTGTCTACATCAACCTGTGGGGCAGATTCTGCCCCCCACACCCTGCCATTTGCTCTTGCCTCTGGACTTTTTTTTCACAGGCTTTCCATCCTGAGTACCTTCTTCTTTGAAATTTGGAAGGGCAATCCAGAAACTTGCAAAGATGACACTGAATATGTCTCCCTCCTGCACCCTCCACAGCTAATGCATCACCTGGCTGAAGTAATTTGACTCATTTGGAAACTCATGAAAAGTGAAATATCACCAGCTAAATAAACTTAATTTCCTCCATGTTAGGGTAAATCTTTGCACAGATTTTACAAGTATTTTAGAAGGCTTCATTTAAGGCTTGTGCTAAAAATAGCCATGATCCTGGAAAGGAAGAAGAGGATGGAAAGGTAGAGAAGGGAGAAATACCAGCTCCACAACTTGCTTCTACAGCACTCTGTGTGTTGGACTCACTTTGTGAGACAGCCAGGCAAAGGGAGGGCTGGAACCATCTCAGCTGCAGTCCTAGCCCTGGTGATGCTGCTTCAGATGGGGCATGCAGCAGCTGGCTGTCACTGACATGGCAGCCCTGCTGCACCCAGCAATGTGGCACACACCTAGGCAGAGAGGAAGGATGGGATAATATCCAGTACCCTTCTTGAAGAGCTCAAGCAGGTCCACAGCTTTTCCAGGACACATGTATGTCCAGCACAACTGCCGAAGAGCAGAACTGATAACTCTCCTACCCAGTACAACACTGTATGCAAATCTGAACCACAAAGGCAGACTCAGAACTGGTTCTTTCACATACTGGCAAAGAAGCAAAGTACAGAGTAAATTGTAACTGCAGGAAATAAGGATATTTTTGTATCGTTCTGGAACATTTCATTGACAAATATAAAGGAAGACATATATGGCTCTTGTAACCATGTGTTAATGATGGAGTACAACATCAAGAATTTTAATTTTACTGGAATTACAGTTGTCAAAATAATTGCATTAGTTAATTTAAAATTCTTCATTGGAGAATGGCCCAGGCTATATCTCTTTTGCTCAAAATGTTTTATTGTGTAATCACAGTGCTTTTTTGATGAGTAATTTCTTTAATGTTAAGCTATATATATGTATTGCAAAACTGTGAGTGATCTTTGTTTTTATACTGTACTGTGTTATGCATATAAAATACATTATGCATATTCTCTCTTTCCTTCACTCCCTGTCTCCACATCCTACCTCCAGAAAGCAGAGAATGGAGACCCAGTGTTCCCTAGTGCCTGTGATTATTTTTAGGTTGTTCAAGCCTCTGAACTTTGGTGTTTTGCAAACTACTTACCTGTAAAATAGCTGTAACAATCTTTGCTGTGCAGCTAGTGTAGATTCCTAGACTGAAGACTGATATAGCACATTACATATGTCAGCCCCAGCCTCCTCCCTTTGCTTCTGCTCTTCTCCCCTGTTACACTGGCAGCCTGAAGAATAAGCAGGAATTATTTCTTGCAGGGGAATAATCCTTCCTGGGCTGCTTAAATTAACTTTATGCAGTAAATGGCCATGCTACATCATAGCCTGCCCCATAATGTCTTGACAGAAAAGGATGATGAAGTATTCCCCTTTCTCTGATGGCATCTTTCTCTTTCTCTGGATGCTGCTCAGCTGTGTTGCATACTTGCTTTGCCTACTTTACTTGCACCAAATGATACGTTTGCTTCCACTGAGTTTCCTCAAACAATATGCTGAGTTATTCTCATCAAAATACACAATTTATTGGTTTGTGTGTCCAAGGATGAACAGAGTGATGCTGGCACTGGTTTTGTATTCCAGCAAGCTTTAGGATGGTAAAAAAACCCAGATGCAGCAGAGACCAGACATGAGGTAATGCTTTTTTTCTGTCCCCTTAAAGAGGAACAGTGCTACTATCACCACCCATTAAATGTGAGGAGACATATGAGGATGAGGACACAGAACTGCCATAGCAGAGTTAAGAAGAAAAATCCACGATCTGGATTATTTTTTCTGCTGTGATTGTTTCACCTAAATAAAACAGCAGACCATCGGTACTCTGTTCAGGTCTATGCTGTTGAACAGGTGGAACAGACTACAGTGTGAGGCATAGGGAATGACAGAGAGACAGACAGAGGCACAAAGAAGAATAAAATCCTGTCTGGGAAATCACAAATAACCTGAAATTACTTGTGAGTAATGAATGATGGTTCTGTGATGCAAGCTGTGATGCAAACCCTGATGCCACATGGTTTTTAGCAGAGTTGCACTGACTTAACGTTCTCTGAGGATTTAATCCACAGACTATCAGAGTATTCATGCCGGAATGGCACTATTAAACTAACCTTGGAGAACTACAAAATGTGCATTAACAAAACAGATCACAGAAACCTGGAAGAAAAAGTAGTGCGGCAATTCTCAGCAGCACACTGTGACGTATGTGGTCGGAGTGTGATGGAAACGGTTAATTGATAACTACAGCTACTAAATATTGCCCACGCATTTTGGCAGTGCATTGAAGGGTTTCTCATTGTGCAGGGGAAATAGGTACACTTCCAACCGCCCTGATTCACCCTTGGACATTTCATGACTATTTCTTATCGCTCAGTTGAGCATAAATTCATAGATTTTACGGTTAAGGGAGCTTGAGATCGGCTGCTATATTTTCAGCACTTAGTTCTGCCACTTCTTATTGGACCATCTGCTGTCACCTTAAAGAGACAAGTGTATATTATCAAGGTAAACATACAAATCACTTCTGCATTTGATATTAAAAAAAAAAAAGGAAACCTTTAAATGTATTGATCCAAATGTGTCAATAATGTTACAGAGATAAGTCCTTGAAAAAGAAAATAACATAGATACTGTCTGTGTAGATTCAAACAGGATGCTTTCACCATAAAAATGGTTGCTGAGTATAGAGCTTTATAATTTATTTCTTCCAATGAAATCATAAAATTCATTCTAGTTCCAGTAAGATCATTTTAAAAGGAAGGGAAAGAAGGAAACTGTTATATTTATCACAATTATTTTTAAAATTGAGTGGTATTAGCTAACACTATGATTAAAAGTTAATGTTTCAAAGACTGAGTGCGTCTGAAAACAGATGAAGACACTGCAACATTCATCTCTGTGCACACAGAAGAGATTTATATACACAAATATCTGTGCACATGTGTAGGCAGGCTTAATACATGCCATAGCTTCAAATTCTTGAAAAAGATATATATATTTATGACACACAATGTTATGGTAAGGATCATTGAGCTTTGAAGCAAAACTAAATCTTATCATAGTTTATACACATATGTGCTACATAAGACTGTGTTAATACTGTGAAACTAGACAATAAGTATTGGAGATGAGACCTATGACATGAACAAATCTACTGATAGATTTCTTTCTGTACTTTCTGTTATTAATGCCTTGACCGTGTCTATAGAGCTTTAATTATTGTTGGTGTCTTTTCCTTAATTTACTCGAAGATGCTCTTAATTTCAGGATGGATATGATGACTCTACCTCCTTCATAGGTGTCCAACATATTGGACAGCTAAGTTAAGATATGTTGCTGACAGATTACATGACTGTAAAGAATGTCCTGAACATAGCATGAGGTACTATGGCTAATACATTTAAAATTAATTATTTTTACTGCTTAGATCAATACCATTGTGTTTTGAAAAATCAGTACTGATTAAAATGGAAGCACTTGCAAACAAAATACACTAAAGTCTCTCAAATTAATTTCCTTACCTCCTGAACATTTAAAAAAATAATTCACAGAAGAGTTTGAGCATCTTGTTTCTTTTGAGGCAGTGTAATCATACACATTTTCATTCATATCTGATACTACAAAAGCTACAGAAAGATTCTATTGTTAGTGTGTGCCATATTATTGGTATTAACACACTCTAAATATGTGGAAATCTTGTTCCAGTGGGGTTTTCTGTTTAATTTGTTCCCCTGTGATAATTACAGTTTTTGTCTGAGATGAGAGTCTTTTTTGTTAAGCTCCAGTGCTTCTGTACAGTCCAACTGTTATGCTGAGAAGTAAATGAAAAAGCCTGTGCTCAAAAGCAACGGAAATAGGCCCCAGTACATTCATTTTCAGGTCTCAGTACTCTGCAGAATAAAAAGACACGGTGTAATTTTCAAAGATGGTGTCCTATTGGTGTGTCAGAAATTATAGGATTTTTCCATTGAAAGACGGGAGTCCCTCCAAACAGTTAATTTGTGCATTTGACTGTGTTGTTGTTTGTGTTACAAACAGATTAAGCAACAAATACATATGTATATATGTACACATGCATGCAAACTTAGGTATATGTACATATGTGTGTATAAGTGTATGTATTGCTATTTACTTTCATTTCACGGAGGTAACCTAAAGTATGTGATAGATTTTAAGATTAACATTAGTCAATAACATATAAACTGTTTTCCTCAAGTATGACCCATTTTAGTAAGTGAAGAAAATAGTGCAGGACACCACCATCCCTTAGATGACATCTGTCATCTCATCCTGCCTCAACCCCATAAATAAACATCGAATACACAAAGAATACACTTGTCCCATGTTCTTCTTTCACACAGGTACATACACACACACACACATACACACACACACACACACACACACACAGAGCAGTGGAAAAGAGAAGCATCCTTACTGATCTTAAAAATGGCATGAAGCTAGGAGGAACCACAAGCAGATTTCAAGGCTTAGAATTCAAAATGACCTTGACAGATTTGCAAATGGTCTGGAAGAAAAAAGGCGGAGGGAGGATGAAATTCAAGAAGGACAAGTGCAAGGCACTACTTAAAAGAGAAATGATCAATAAATACAGGATGGGAGTGCAACTGGTCAGGCAGAAATTTTTCTAAGAAATTGGAGCTATATAGGTCATGTTTGCTGCAGGCTTGATGTGTTGGGAGCATCAAGTTTTTGGGAAAAGATAAAATTTATTCTGTTGTGGATATGCAAGAGACAATATGTACAATATTTAAAACAAGAGTTCTTTTGGCTTACTCAACATTGTGGAGGCCTTGATGAAAGTATCTGAATACCACACTTCAAAAGTGATGTGGATCATTTTGACAAGAATGATCAAAGGTGTAGGAAACCTTCAAAAGAGGCCAAATACATGTAGTTCATCTAAAGAAGATAAAGAAGGGAAGTGTGGTATGGTTTTCAGAGAAGGGAATAACCTGTTCCTCATATCCCTGGTCAACCTGAAAAGTAGACATGGACTCAAAATCCAGCAGGAAAGATTCTGCTTAAACATCAGAATAAACTTTTTATAATCACAGGAAGGGTCAACAAGACAACCTGAACATTCTCCAGCCCCACTATTCTGCCACTTCCGTAGCGTATAGTCTCTGCTCCAGTGTCCTGTTCCTCTGCTTTCACATTCAAATGTCCCACTGTCACTCATTCCTTCTTTTTTGTTTTTTTTTTTGGACAAGCTTTTTTCCCCTTTCATTTTCCATGATTCTGCTTTTATGCTGCTTTCTTGTTCTTCTCTCTGTACTTCTGTTTACTCAGTCTTCTGATCTTCTAACCTCTCTTCAGCCTGAGTGCGTCTCTTCTCTCTTAACTCCTTTCTGACTCCTCTCCCTTTAATTCTCCCCCCTTCTTGCCCCCTCCTGTCAGGAAGGAAGGAAGGAAGGAAGGAAGGAAGGAAGGAAGGAAGGAAGGAAGGAAGGAAGGAAGGAAGGAAGGAAGGAAGGAAGGAAGACAAATTAGGCAGAAAGTCATATCACACAATGGGAAGGAAGGAAAACCCTGGAGCTAGATACTCCCAGAGGCAGTCATTCCTCTTCTGGCCTTTTAGAGATGAAAGAAGAGGGATCAGACCTGCTGCCTCTTCCTGTCTCTTGGGTTGCAAGGTGGGCAAGAGGAAGGAGCAGCAGGGCAGCAGGATCTGCTGCTGAGGGAAACTTGAAAATGAGAGATGCCCATCGAGCCCCAGCTGTTGCTGCTGACAGTCTCTGCCCCAGCATGGGGGTGGCAGCTTAGCCATGGATTATTTATGTACTGTAGCACCCAGTCTATGCCTACTTTCACTCTTCCAGGGGTCTCAAACCCTTTTAATACTATAGGGCAAAGGACTTGGTTTCAAGTTTCAGCCTGTCATGAGTGCTGCAAGGGAATATCATGTGTTTTCTAGGGAATTTGTGGGAAAACCGTTTTCTAGGGGGAGAGAGCAAGGTTTTTCTTCTTCTCTCCTGTTTATCTATTCCTCCTTGTCTCAGATTAATCTAGAGACACAGCTCCTACAATGGTCTCTTCCCCTGAGACAAAGCTCAGGCCCTGCCGCTCAGCGTACAGCCAAGCCCCGTCTTAGCATATTTGTTTCTTCTTTTCCTGTTTCATAATTGATATTGGTCGTGCAGTAGTTTATACAGAAACTCACAGATGTCACAAGCACACTCACACATGAACACATCCGTTTGGGCATGCACTTGGCTCCACAGAGCCAGCGTTTCCTCAGCAAGCATATGGGACTGGATCTTGTAGCCCTGCCTCTGATCTCTCCACAGGGACTCCACCAGAATGGCCCGACCACACTGCTACGCCCCTCTCCCTGCTCACCAGGGCTTTCATTTGCCAGCTGGTGCCAGGAACTGCTTTAGCTGGCCCTGAAAAATTAATCCTCTATGGGACTGTATTAGCAATGCGACATTCCCCATTACCGTAGGGTGTCAGCTCAGCACTGTCACTTGGATGTTGCAAGTTGAGAATCCTGCCACCAATAAAATCAGACACCATGCATGTACTTAGTCTCTTGGCTACTCAGAGTATAAGTGGTACGATGCCCGCTCACCAGTTAGCAAGGCCCATTCAGGGAGATAAAGCTGCCAAACCATGAAGGAGGGTCCCTTACAGGCTGCTATGGCAAATGTCTCCTTTGTGGGAGCTCCCTTCTCCGTGTCTGTGCCACATCAGCACCAGGAGTCTCCTCCCGAACTCTGTCAAATAAGCTGTCAAAAAGCTTCCCACTGCCAACTCCAGCTCCAGTTGTGCTGTGGACAGGCTAAAGCAGCCTGGCAAGGCGGCAGGGTTGACCCCATTCAGACCCCTGGCTGTCAGCACAGCATGACAGCACAGCCTGACAGGCAAACAAACAAACAAACAAACAAACAACAAACAAACAAACAAACAGAAATCCTAAAGAAAATAAGAGTGACTGAACCAACCCACAGCAGTATGAGAGGGTTTCCAGAAGCATATTTGTCACCCAAAAAAAGGAAAAAAAAAATTCAGCAGCAACTGGAACTAGGCATAACAGATTCACCACATCCCCTTTCCTTCAAAATAATGCTCCAGCACTGGTCTATTTTAAACAGCCTGTGGTTACCTCGGTTATATGGTGGGTACCCTTTGTGAAAACCAAATAAACAAACACCACACACGCTCCAATAATGCAGGAGCTGCTCTCAGACTGCATATTGGCTCCCAGCCACATCTCCCGCAGTAAGGGGAGTGTGGAAATGCACAGCCTTGGCAGCAGCTTCCAGTGCCTCAGGCTCTCACAGTTTATTTTATTTATTTATAGGATTTCTATGGCAGTCATCACCCTCATATCTAAGCATCTTAGAGGTATTAGCAGACTTACCCTCACAACCCTTCTTTGACACAGAAAGTGTTATTATCCCCACTTGTTCAGATTCAGAAGAATTTGGCAAAATTAGGGACTGGATGACAAGACCCTGAGTTCATGTCCTGAGCTTTAAGCACAAAAATCTCTTTCCATGGACATTAATGAGATCAATGAAATATAGAACATCATGAGTATATGATTCCTTTTTGGTTTTGGTTGTTGGTTTTTTTCACAGTAGCAGGTCTAGCACGTGCTAAATGTGTACTTGGAAAATAAGGTAAAACTCTTTATTTGCACTTTCCCTTATATCTGAGATCTGAATAGCAATATCAATAAAGCACACCTTTTTCATTAGTGTTATTTGATAAAAGAAATTGAGATATTTTAGACTTTCATGTAGCCAAAGTCTAACATGTTTTTGGCATGACACTAATTCTAAATTAGTTGCTCTATGTTTATTTTTATTTTTGCTTCTGTTTGTGGTTAATTTCCTAATTTGAGGACAATCTGGCACTGCTCTGAAGTAAGATTCTTTTTCCATTGCATTTTTTCCCCAAGTGCTTTCAGTTGGTAACTTCAATAATTAAACTGTCCGTCATGCAGCTATTTCAATGTTCAAATAGGCCACTGCTATAAAGATTTGTTCCTCTTGCTCTCCATCAGAGATGCATTTCCAATGCACAGAAAAGCAGCAGATAGTACTGTGTGTCAAGAAACCAGGAGGATCCCATGTCTCTGCAAATGAACCATGTATTTCCAGGGTTCAAAGGACAATGAGAAAGACAGAATGAATCATGTGACTTTTGGGTTGCACCCTGATAAATGGCAGGTCAAGGAGGGTTGTGTTTAATAGTATATTCCTCAATGAAATGTCACTTTTTCCTCAATGTGTCCTCTGTGTGAGCTAATTAAAATCATGTTTTACTGCAATGTCAGCACATGAAGTTGCTGACTTTCTTGTTGTCTTCTACATAGTACAAAATGAATGTTGTCATTTGATAAATTCAGGATCTTAAAGGCTCTGCCTGATGGGGTCTAATGTATGCTGCTCTATATATGTTTAATGCTTCCAAACTGTCCCACTTCCTTTGTTCAAATCACAACATTCATGACCTGTACATAATATTCTCTCCTGCCATCCTTAAGCCTCACCACTCCCCACGCCCCCCACCCCCCCACTTCCCCAGTTAACAGAATTTTAAAAAATAGTTCAAGCAAATATGGGTATTGCTTTCCTCCCAGGCTGTTTAAATTAGGTTTGAACAACGTGCCGGAAAGCCACATTCATATGCTTCCAATGAGAACTGCCTGTATGGGTTTTAATTTTCTTACAGCTTATTTTTATAGTGATGTCAGGGGATGTTTGCTGTGTTCATTTGAATAGAAGC
>VXBZ01007888.1:0-100506 GCA_013399135.1 Heliornis fulica | reverse complement strand
ATGCATTTTATTTTATTTTATTTTATTTTATTTTACAAAAGGCAGAGCCACTATCTCTATGAGTTTACAGCAAATGACAAACTTTCCAGGTTTGGCCTGAAGTCGTATCACCCTGTGCTGTGATCCACACAGACCTTATGAGTTAGCTGGGGACTGGGTCAGTTCTTCAGTGAGAAATCTCTAAAGGTCAACTTATTGATAGGTACTACAGAAATGAGTGGTAGCAATTCAAGCATCTGATGAGTCCAAGGCACACCTTCACCCTCCTCCCCACCCCCTTCCTTATCCAGCTCCCCTCTCTAGTGCTGAGAGGTGGTGTGCTGCTGACTTCTGGCTGAGATACAAAGCACGGATCTCAAAGAAATTCTTTCACCTGCTAAGGACTTGATCCAAAGCCCATTAAAGCTGATGAGAGTCTTCCCATTGACTTCAGAAGGCCTCAGATCCAATCCCCCAGGGAAGAGATGTTAACACTCACATGCACATCCTTAAACCAGCCAGGAGAGAACTTCTTGCAATCAATATCTCTCTATCAATATTGGTACCTAAAGCCCTAAAACACAACAAAGACATTTTACTTATGAGTTCTGCTGGTTGCAGGGGCGAAGGAGTGGGGGTGGGGAGGGGAAAGAGAGAAAGAAATATAAAGCAAGCCCTTGGGAGACGTTATTATCTAAAATAAGGAGCTAAGTGTGAACAGTGACCACAACACCTAGAAAGCTGTATCCTAATCTTATTGTGTTTGTACTCATTCTTCTTTGCTTTACTGTACTCCTAGCTCCTTACTGAGTACACTAAATGACTCACATTGCACACATTGCAACAAAGGCAGTTATACCCCAATCTTCATTAAGGTCTTAATGCAGCAAGGTACTTAAGCACATGCCTAACTTTAAGTACAAGGGAAGTCTAATTAACTTCAATGGGACTGCTCACTTGCTTTAAGCTAGGCATGTGCTTAAGTACCTTGCTGAAACTGAGCCCAAGACTCCAGGTGCTACCATTTATATAAGTGTCATTAAACACAGAGTTAGTGTACTTACGTACACAAACTTCCTAACCCCTAAAACCAGATCATTAAATTATAGCACTTAGTAGAAAACAGTAAAGGTGAGCATGTTGATGAAGCATCGTGTGTAGTAATGAAGACAGTAGGTATCAAAGCAATCAGAAATCCAATATCCCATGCACCTTTTCAGTACTCTACCTGTGGTTTCTATGTGTCTACATGGTTTCTTCACATTTCAGGTTTCAATAGGTAGCAAATGCAGACTTCTGAAAGGCCTAAGAGAAAGATCTTGATCCAAAAATCATGCCACCTGTGACTCGGGCATGGAAGTACAAAGAACTGAAACTGGAAATGGTGCTGCAGGGAGAAAGCAAAGATTGTTTGGGTTTCTTAACCATCCATTTTTTTACTTTCAAGCATTTATGTTATTTTTTTCTTCCGTCTGAATTTCCTGTATTTTTGATGCCTGTTTAATCGTCATGAGATAGAAGTTAAGCCACTCACTGTGTAATCACAGGCAAGTTGCTTGACCTGCTTTTTACTCCTCTTATCTGGCTGCATAATCCAGTATAATGGGAGCTCACTGAAAGTTAGCTGTGCATCTGCTGAGCAGAGGCACTTCATTAGTCTGCAGGTTAGTTCATCAACTGCTCTCTCAGGGTCAGAAAATAATTTACACGGATATGACAACCTGTCCCAGGCCAGGGAGGTTTTAATGCCACCCATTCCCCATGACATTATTTTAAGCCATGTTTCTTTATTAAGAATTGCAGCACAAAAGCAGAAACTGAAGAATTGGATCTGTGCAGGAGACGGTCCTACTTAGAAACTTAGGATCTAAAAAAATAACTTCTTCCTTTCTCAAGTTTGACCAAGAGCCTGGCATTTCCCTGTATGTGGCTAAGAACCTTAGATTAGGCACAGGTTGTTGATTATGCTTGGCTATTTCTATTTGGTAAATATAATTACATAATAAGGCTTTCCTCAGGACAATATGGAATGACTCCCTTAGACTAAACTCAAAGGATTTGACCCACAGGCAATAGTACACCTGAAGGAGACCAGGGAAATTTTGTCTTTAGAATGAGGGGAGATAGATTATATACAAAGATAATTGATGTAGCTCTCATTTTATATATGACAGTTAAATACTATGGTGATGAGAATAGAACTGGTTTTTTTCCCATTCAATTGATTAACTGATTATTTTGCTGAGGTCAGTAGCAAATGCCTCTGACCTCATCGTTTGCTGAAGCAACTTTATTGTCACCAGCACTGGAGTGGAACATTGCTAACTGAATAGATTAAGAAAAGTGCTCATAAAAATAGGACTGAAACGTACTTTGTCTTTGGTAACCAAGACAATTATTGTACAAAAGAAAATACTGAAAAAAAAATCTCACTGGACAATTGCTTCAAATAATTATTTGTTAAAATTCAGTCTACTGACCTGCTATTCTACCTACCGCTCAGTGCTGGCTAGTTAGATGCCCCGAAAAATAACCAGATACTCGCAATTAAGACTTTTTAGGAATAATATGAAAACTGCTTCTAGACAGTCTTTCACTGTGAAGAAATCTGTGTATTTGCAAAGTTAGGCAATTACTCAAACAATATTTGAGCATACTTTGAAAAATGTTAGAAGAGGAGAAAAACCTGCTGGTTTAGTTTTTTTAAGGAGAAAAGTGCTTTGCTTGATTTTACAAGCAACATTCTGTTACATTGTCAGACTTTCTGCATCTGTTATATCATGGGTCTTGACAACATAGGCCAATGTCCCTTCTGATTGAAGTAAAGTATTAAATTTTAGTATCCAGAACAAGGTGATATTTCAAAGGGCAGGCTATTATTGAGCTTGCAGGTGATAAGTCTCAAATTCTGAAATTCTGCATTTTATAGAGAAGCACAACTGCTGACTTCAAAAATAAGTTTATAAGAAACTGCCAAGCACAAAAGAACAAAGTTCCCAATGCTCTGGGCCTGATTAAATCCAGGGGGTTCCAGGGCAGGGTGTAGATTGCTTTTCTTGAGTTTTGCTGTTGCTTCTCCACTTCACAGAATGGGAGACACCTAGTAGTAGCTGGTAGTGGTGTTGGAGAGGATTATAGGAAAATCAGGTCTGAGTCTCACTTAAGAGCAACAGAATAAAAGTCATGTAACTGAAGTCAGTTTTGCCCCAGTAATAGATCCACAGTGGTACAGTGGTAATAATTGTATAATGCCATTATAATACAGGGTGAATTAATACATGAGTTTGATGATTTCCTGCTTGAGAAGCAGTTTGCATGAGTGCAGAAATCTCCTGGTGTCACCAGCTAAGAATTATTCAGTTTTTAGGATGATGATGGTGAATACAAAAAATGTTTGCAGTAGGGATCATCAGGTTACACTCATTGATCTTTCCTGCAGTATAATAGCAGACCAAGAAGTGTCATGCCTATTTCTTGGAATGGATGTGGATCCTGTTTGAATGGTGAAGTCTGATGAAGTCTGAATTTTTGCCCCAACAGATTAGAAAAGATGGAACTGTCTGGCACTGAGAGAAGAAATAACATGAATTGAAAGAGGTGGACATGAAAACTAGGTGTTTGGGTAAACAGCCAACACAAAGTACTGTGGTGTTCGTTTCAGCTGTTGAATAAAACCAGATCCTCTTTTCCACAATAAGGAATTTGAGAAGAAAGAAACTGCCTACAATTACGTTTGGTCTCCTCAAATAGGAGTTGATGGCAGAACTCTTGACTGATAACTAATGCAGGAAAGGCAGAGGTAAACACCATGCCCTTTTCCAAGCAAATAATGACATCAGGGTCATTCTTATGAACCACTTCATTCATTCCATCTTCCATCCACTTCCATCCAGCTAAGAGGGGAGCGATAGAGTGGCTTTGGTGGGAGTCTGGCTTCCAGCCAGGGTCCAACCACCACAACTGGCTCCAATGAAAGGTTCCAGTTTCTATACGGAAGATGGGGGAGTTCCAAAAGACAAGAGAAGGTAGAAAGACAAAAACAGTTTGACATTGAAAAGTGAGGAGGTAAATAATTTAACAATGAATTCCTGCAGAACTGAGCAGAAGTCAGAAAACCACAGAGTAAAGCCAACCTTTTTGTCTGATCTTACTGCAACTAATGAAACATTAACTATAATACATAACCATTGGTGATAATATTTCATTTGATAATACATTAGGGCCTCACATAGTTCTCTGCTTTTTCATATAAAACATAATACTTTAGGGGGAGGGAGGCAGGCAGGCAGAAGGGGAAGAGGATTTGTACTCACACTGTGTGCTGGCACAATAATGTTCTTCCTGCTGAACTAATGGCTGTTCATAGGGTTTAGGTCAAAGAGTTTAATGGAGCTTAGCTCTGGATGTCTCAGTAACTTCTCAGATTCTAAAACTAAACTACTTTAGTCTTAAAATACAAATGATGATGGTCCTAATAAGGAGACACATTCCCAACCAGACTTGGGAGTGAAATATATGATGAGAATGCTAAAGTAGCCACTATCTTTCTCCAACTAATGCTGTGAGAGATGCCCGCTCCTTACCACAAATGAATTCACTGTTTCCAACAATTCTCCAAGGCATAAGAGAGGAAAGGTTATTTGTACTCAGAATGCTTGCTACATTTTACTTAGCCTCTGAGGTTTAAAGATATATGTATCTAAAGAAATAAGGAACATACATATCTATATATATTCTGCTTTTTTTTTTTTTTTGTTATATGGGGGGAAAATGTAAAGGTCTCATAACCACCTCTTATTCCAAGATTCATTGTGAAATACTTTGCCACAAATGTCATTTTGAAAAAGCAGAGATTTCTATTTAAGAAATAGTTTCGTTTTAGACTTTCCACCATTACTTTCACCTCTCTAAGAAGTTCTTATAACATATAAATGATGTTACAGAACAATCTGTTTGACAACCTAAATTTCTTCACCAACATTTATGGTAAAGATTTATCTTCTTCTTCTGCCCAATTTCACTGCATATAGAAGTTTCCTCATGTATGTCCTACAATTGCATTTGTATCCACCAACTTACAGCAGTTCCCAATTAAAACATTTTTTTTCTCCCCCAAAGAATAGCCTGAAGTTTCTTTCAATAGAAGGGCAGGCTTTTTTCATCTGAAATTAGGAAGAAACAAATATAAGTTTTCATTCTCTCATGAAATTGTCTTTTTCTTTTCTCTGGGCTGGAAATCTCTGTTCTAACACATCTGGATGATTTCCTTAGTCAATGAATAAAAAAATAGATATGAAGGATAAGAAGAACAGCTGTCTTTGATTCAGAGAAGAGTAAAAAGTCTAACATACCTTACCAGTTGTGCACTGGAAGCTTCTTTTGTAGCATTTTTTGCAAGAAAGAAAAGTCAATGAAATTATTCTAGACAATATTCGTGGTATAAAGGGGGGAAAGGAGGACTTGTTTTTTCACACTATTGGTCTTTCCATAGGCATTCCATCTGCACTGTAAAGCTGTCCTAGAGTAGGGTAGAGCTTTATGCTCTGCTAACAGCTATCACTTTGTGCAAAGAAAGAGCAGTTGCAATTATGTTGTCTGGCTTGATGGACTGAAGTGAGAGCTCCAAAAGTTTGTGGCTGAGGCAAAGCGCAGCAAGGTACAGTGGGATGCAGCAAGCCACGGAAGGAGAAAATTTGATCCTGCACTTCTACAGCTGCTGAGTCCGTAAGAAAAGGCATTGGAAATGGCTGAGGTGGGCAAAGGCATCCCACAGCTGCTCCGATCCAAGGAGCAGAGTGTCTATGCAGACTTATCCATGCAAGAGACCTCTGTTAAAATATGACACACCAGTTTTGTGATTTCTATTGCATCTCTGATTATAGATTCCTTTTCTCTTCACCTTTCTATACTGCTTCATGTGTAGAAGAGCACTACCTGACAGGTGAACAAAGAGGAGGTCTCTGCCATTGTACGGTGCTGAGAAGGGACTATACAGAATGTTCCAGCCACTGCTCCATGCAGAAAAGGCACCAAAGGCTTGTGCAGGCAGGAGATGTGAGAAAGAGACAGCTGAGGTGATTATTAGCTGAGGCCCTTAACATTTAGCTAGTGCTTGTAGCCTTAATGTGTGAGTGCTGCACAGATGCAGATTTGAGGTAATTTTGCAGTTCCTCTTAGACAGAGTGAGAGATTTTTCCCCTTTTCCTCTACAGATATATTCAGTTTCAGAAGTGCCTTGTGCCAGCTTTCACACACAGTGACCTAAGAACCTGACAGCCCTTTCACTTCTCTTGAAATTCCCCAAGCAACAACTACAGGACCTGGAGATTGTAACACCCCTGAGAGTTGCTGCAGCTAGACAAAGAGCCTGACTCCCTTCTCCTTTACAAGGGTGTAAATTGGGAATATTGTCATTCAGCAGCAACTTGAATGAATCTGCCTCATTGGCCTCGTATATGCAAGTAGAGAACTGGGTGCAAAAGGGTGAATGGAAGGAAGAGGGAGAGGGAAGAGGGGGAAGACCATGCCTCCAGCTTCTGCCTGGGCTCCTCTGCAGCTGGGAACAGTTGATAGAGAATCTGTATTTTCTAACAGGGAATTATGTACCAAATTGCATATAGAGAATTAATTTAAGAAGCATAAATCCAAGAGTCAAGCTTATTCTTTGAGACTAAGACAGACTAACAGCCTTATGCTACACTTTCTTACTGTGTGCTAACAAATGTAGAGGAATATGTAAGGTTCAGAATGGAAAAAATCTCATTTCCTCTCCTTTGAAAATATTTTGTTTTGAAAGACCTCAAAAGTATGCTGGGAACATTAGAGACATGTAAGGTTGCCTATAACTCGCATGTAATGAAATACTATGGCTTTGAGTTTCATTTTACTTTGTTTTGGGTTTTTTTATCCACCAGACCACATAGGACAGAAGAGGGTCCCATACTCATATGATGTAAGGACACCTTGATCATTTTGACTTAAATCTTTGTTTTCAGTCTTCAGTGCCAACTTTCCATTGTGAGGATATCCAAAGCCCAGTTTGGAGTTGCTGTGATGAGATAGTGAAGTCATTTTCAAGACACAGTATGGGTGGGTTCTTTTTCTTCCCTCAGTGTTTTGGTTGTATGTGATTCCCAGTTCTGTTAGCCTATATTCAACACCATTCGACAAATATAAATGCATATATTTCCTAAGAAATACTTAGATCTTCAACAGATTGCTTCAGATTGTTGTTGTTTGGTTCTTTTTTTTTCCTTGGGGGATGGATGACACACTAAAAAACATAAAAAAAAACCCTCCCAAAACCCTTTACTATACAGAACTTTGTACTGAGGAATCGTGGTTGAGATTTCTTGTTGTATGGGAAATTACCATAGCTCTTGTAAACAGGTGACAAAAGTGCCTATCTCAGTGATTATCAGTTCATGTGTACAATTATTTCTTACAATGCACTGGCAAAATTAAGAAGGATGTTGCATTATATTTATATTTTTATAGATATATTTGAGGATGGGGTTTATATATGTGTACACACACACACACATATATATATATATATAAAAATGTAGGACAGATGCAGCAATGAGATTTCCTCTCCTGAAAGTTAGAATGAAATATACAAGAAAATGTTTACTAGTATAACTAGGGAAAATATACGAGCAAGCAATAACAGCAAAGAAGAAGAAACCTGACCTAGAGATCGGATGCTGGGCAAAAGTACTGAGTTTTGTAAAACACCTCCACCATATACAAGAAAAGACCAGTAAAGTCCAGGTTAACTCACCCTGGTTGCAAAAAGCCATTAAAGAGTGAAAAGAATCAATTTAATTTACATTAAAAAGGTGGGGAAAAAAAAAAAAAAAAGCCGGTGCCAAATCTAATACAGATGTTTTGCAGTATAATGGGAAAATGAAGACATTTTCAAGCAGCAGGCTTGCAAGTCATAGTCTTGAAATGCTTAGATCAGGTGGCACTGTCTGTTAGAAAAGCAAGCTCTGTAATGATATTGATTGCTTCCAAGGCCATATTAGAGATGAAGACAAGTCCCGGGAGACAGGTTGTTGTCACCTTGACCTTGGGTCAGAGCTAGACCACTGACCCCTGACACCCAGGACTTCTGCACCACATCGTGATATCTTTCATGCCTACAGACAAAGTCAGCAGGGGACACGTGTCGATGTGGCTCTTGCCAAATCAGAATTGACTGGCCTGTAGGAAGCTGGAGAGCAGCGGGAAATGTGGGTTAAAGTATGTCAATAATGTTTCACAAGAACAATTTCTCCCAAGAATTGTAGCTGTTGGAATGTTTTGACATTTATTCGGTAGAGAAATGTAGCATGGTTTGTGAAGCACTTCAAGAGAGCTGCTGCTAACTGCCGCGGTGTATTGATCTTCCTGTTAAATTGCATGGGCACACTTGGGAGATCATTGAGATTCAGGCAACAGGACAGAAAGGATCGGCTGCACCCGATGGTCACTAATGGTAATTGGTTTCGATCCTTGCACTTGAAGAAGCCGTGATTTACTCGGTTCACAGATGAATTGTAGACACTAAATATTTTGAAAAGAAAATATACTGTGATTTCTTTTTCTCATGTCATTTACAAATTATTGCCTCCACTTCTGAATGTTTCATATGAAGTATACAAATCCACATGACTGGATATAAAAAACATGCTAAGCAAAATTTCAAGTAACTCTCCCTCTTATCTGTAAAGCTTGTATTAGTGCAAAGAAAATGAACTTTCTGATCCTAATATAAATTACTTAATTAAATAATTATAACAACATGTAGCAGGATTTTAAAAATCCATCAACCTTCTTAAGCCTCCCTATCATCATGATACATCTTTTTTACAGAAGTTCTTCTCTCTATTCCTTTTGGTGGAATACTATCAGAGTTTTAACACATTTTAAAAAGAGGTGTATTGAAGGCAACTACAGAAGTAGAATAGTGTAAGTAGGTATGGGTAGTAATGTAACGTGGGAGTAAATGACATTACGATGAAGACTGAAAGTTGGATACTAATGCTAATATCAGAGTGAATTACTGGTACAATACAGTATCTGATATAAAAATTGGAGCATACTTCTGAAAATGAATGCGGTGACAATGCTGCCAAAATTCATGCCACACACAATTTTCAAAGCAGATTTTTATAGGACTTCTGTAGCTTTCTGCTTTATACAAGATACTTTGCTAAGTATATGTACATAATTACATGAAAGCAAATATATTCAGTAAATGATGGTTTCTTTAATACAAAGAAATTCATATAGACTAAGATTCTGAGAAAGAACCAGTTTTGTATTTCTTTTAATCTGTTTCAAGTACACGTGTCCTTTATCATCCATACTACATTCCTACGGTTTTTTAAAGGACAAAAGGGTTTTCATTTTTTGTTCTGTGTTTTTTCTCTTCAATGAAGAGGTCAGCAGTTTCTACAAACAGCTGAGTTTCATGCATAAACTTGCATAAAATATCCATAAAATCTATGTAGCACTTTGACAAACAGAAAATAGCACAATACGAAGTAACATCATATATTGTTAATTTGTTAACTGAGATCAAAACTATGCCTATCTGGAGTCTTTTGGTTAAAATGACTGCAAGTAGATCGTAATTTCAATTACAGCTCAATCATTCCTTGTAGTCATCCAGAACTAAAATAGAGAAAAATGAATGTCTGGATGCTGCTGAAAGTTCAGTATAACAGCAATATGGCAGTTTCAATTGTTATACAAGCCTCAAATTTCTGAAATATTTACAAACCTTAGATAATGACAACCTCAGGAGAAAATCAAGAAAACAGACGGTATACAGGAGATAGCCTGAGGCAACCAGTGATGAGGTCAGATCTATACAGTATGTGTGCTTTACATGAAAAACACTCTACTAAAATGTCTTTGCGTACTGTGTAGGGCTTTGGGATATAGCAGGTATTCACTAGGGGAAGGTAAGGATTATTTACTAGGATCAGTAACATGGAATTCAATATTAAAACCGACAAAGGTTATCATCTATTACACATTAAATTCACCACGGTTGTTTGACAACTCTCATAGCAACAGATTCCACCCTTAACAATTCAAAGCAATCTTTCAGATTAAAGTTCATGTGATCACTTTAAAGAACTATTCAGTGTTAATCAAGCAATATTGCTTCGGGCATCGTGTTTGCCTTTCACTTCAGGCTATTTGGTTGATTGTGGAAAATACCAAGTTTCTCTGTGTGCATGTGTGGAGCTGTGGGTCTGTTAGGTGGAAGTGACAGGTGAGGTGGGGGAAGGGGGGCTATGGGGGATGTTTGAATGGATGCAGCAATAGTGGTAAATAAAGTTCCTGTGTGTATACATAATACACATCCATGGATAAATACATATCTTTAATTCTATGCACAATTACATACGTGCATCTAATTTTAGATCATTGCCCAGATTATCCTGAACCAATAGCACTTCACACATTTTCTAGTCAGAGCAGTTACTCAGAGGAAGGCATTCAGTGGGATGAAGAAGACTTACCCCAACATTTTACAGGATAGAAAACTTTTTTTTTCTCTTCAGTTGTGCAACATCTGCTCCAGTCATGTCTTATTCCTGGTATAACTGATGTTTTGAGATCCTGTGGATGCAGTATCCATAACAGTAACATGAGAGACACAAAAGCTAAAGTTTCCGTGACTGTTATGTTCTCTGACGTTACTGTTGGAGATCCTAGGATCTCTGCTTAAGTGACCTAACATCTACAGCAGGGTCCGGCATCTTCAGAAAACAGTCCTTTTGAAGAAAACTTTCACAGAATCAGAGAATCACAAACCATTGGGAGTTGGAAGGGACTAAGGGACCTTGAATGTTTCCAGGTGGGTTTTGAATCTCTCCAGAGGAGTCTCCACAACATATCTGAGCAGCCTGTCCCAGTGCTCTGTCACCCTCACAGTGAAATAGTTTTTCTTTACATTCACATGGAACTTCTTATGCTCCAGCTTGCACCTGTTGCTCTTTGTCCTATCACTGGCCATCAGTGAGAAAATCTGCATTTCATTCTACATTAACATCAAACTAGGTGTTGAGTTGAAGCTCAGAAGACACTACTTACTGAGAGTGTAACTAGCCTATCAGATTGAGCTGTAGTTTGTTGGGGGATGGTTAGCAGCACAAGCTGCTGGTAAGTTTACTTCTACTGGTAAGTTTAGCAACCATTGTGATCAACAACAGAGGTCAAACAATTGCTAAGATGAGTTGCTGTATGTGTGTCAACAAAGAGTCCTGCTTGCAGGTCAGCAGAGCAACCCTTTGATACAAATGGAAGATAAGTATATCTCACTGCAGTACTCCTTGTGAGCACTGGAAGTGGATTTCCTATCAGAATTTCTTCAATAAATAGGGTTAAAACAAATTCAGCAGCATAGGAGGTATTATGTGTCCTGATTTAGAAAAGTTCTTCATTTAAAACAATCTAAGAGTAACGTGAAGCTGTGTATAAGAAACAAGCATTTTCAAACATCCTTCTGAATCAAAAGGTTTGTGAGTGAAGACTTTTTAACTGGTAAATATCCCACTTGGATATTTTAAATAAGTAAAACTTCCTAGTTTGTCTCTGGTTCAAAATGACCTTCCATTAGAGATTGTGCTGAACAAGAATTGTTTCTAAACAATCAAGACCAAAAAAAGAAAAAAAGCTTTGAAATGGCTGGAATTATACACGGTACTTCACCCAACCACATTTTTTTTCCCATTTCATCAGTTTGCATTAGTTCCTCAAGCCTGAGATAAAACAGTTCCAGCTGCTGGAAATCTGTGGTGTTGGGGAAATATTGTCCCACTCAGTTGTCCTTGCCATAACAATCTGCTGAAGCTGGAGGAAGATCTCATCGTGAAAGCAATTGTATCCACAAAATCATCATGTTGTTCTGCCCTTCTCACCATTTCAAGTGATAGTTTCCTGGGTTCTGATCAAGGGCGATGTGATTTCGGAATTAAATCAAACATTAAAAATGAACACTAACTAAAACTTTCTGAATCTCTGCAATCTGCTTGAAGTGTGGAAAATATTTAGCTGTCTCAATCTTCTATAGTTTTTACTCGCAGTTAAAGATATTCTTACAGTTAGGATTCTTTAGGCATAAGAAAATAATTATAATCCATAAGTATTAAAGTATAATGTTGTGTACCTCTTTTAGATTATTCAAAATAAGCAAGGAAGCTGCTGATCTTGTCCTCCAAATGTGTTTTCTAATGGTCACAATCATTCTGATAGAATTAAGGTTATATTTTTTTTTAAGATGGTGTTTGATTGTAACGGTGCTTGGAATTTTTTTGCAGTCATAAAGAAATCCAGTTAAGTGTGGAAGAAAACTCAAATCCTGATGATAATATCCTTGACAAGTCTACGCTTCTTTAGAGTAAATGAGATTTTCCTTTGTTTTCTTTCACTTTCTCTTTTCATAACAAAGAAAAATAGTTTCTAATGAATCACTGATCCTTTTATTTCCCCCCTTCTTCTATTATTATCCTTGCTAAGGAAGACTCCTATAAATGTGCACTTTATTTTTCATATATTCCCGACCAAAAAAAAAAGCATTTTATAAAGATATTTATGGTCAGCTTCTTTTCAGTTTGAATTATTGCCTGATTTTACTGTATGCAGGTTAATTAAGGTAATTTAGATTTTATTCTTTAAAATCCTTTCAAGTGTATCTATTTACTTCATATATGAGTGTACGTACCAGCACAAACTATACGTAAAATAAATAAATACACATCAGTAAACCTAAAGTAAAAAGATGACATATATCAAAGTGCTCTGCACGGAGAGGCAGCAGTGCAGAAGACCTTACAGAATGATGGCAACAAACTAGAAACTCATAACTAGTTAAAAACATGCAGTCCTACACACTTAAGGGTACAAAACAATTCCTCTTTGGGGAAACAGAGTTCATCAGTGGATACTATGTTTACACCCTTAGGACCCCCAAATAAAAGCATTCCAATGAGTGAGCAGTATGCAGTTTGCTAGAGGAGCAAGGCTTTTCTGGTCAACATTTTTGGATTCAGCTGAAGAAAATGTTACCAGTCAAGAGGTAATGAGATGTATCTTTAATTAGAGATCTCAGAACCACAATCCGGGGCTATTCAAAGCTCAGAAGAGTGAAAATAAAGCCAGCACAGGTAGCTCTAGATGTGAAAAACTTCTATATGATGTTTTGTTTCCTCCTTTAGAGTTTATTAGAGATATTACCCTTAGAGGCTGTGTCTTCACAGGTAATTTCACCTATAATACCTCAGAATGGATAGAGTCAAGAAATAAATGAAAATAAGAGTAAGAAGGAACTTTCACTATTTCCAACTTAACTGCATAGCACAGAGAGTTGTTTTTATTCTCCTTTACCCTATTAGTGCGGATTAAACATTGGTGTTTCACAGGCCCTCACAAAGATGATGTTCCCTTGTGACCACTGTCTGGCTTGTGGCAACAACAGAGATGCTACTGTCATCATGTTGTCACACAAGTGTCCCAAAGTTACGAATAAAACCCTTAAAAGGGGTGTACAGGGTGTGCAGGCTCCTGCTGCTTATCATCCTCTGGCAGAGAGAAATAAAATTATTATAGTATGGAGTATGTTGCATCCTATGAAAAAAGATACCATTTTCTCCTGGCTCTCAGAGTCAAAAGCTCTATTTGTGATGACAGACTGCTCTGCATGCTCTGAATGTTTCCACTCATTAATCCCTGCACGATCTGGACTGATAGATTGCTCACAACCAAACATTCAACAAAAGTGTGACTTCCCAACAGAATGACTTACAAAGGTTATTCTAAATTGGCACGTCCAAAATACTCTTTATCAAGGGAAAAGAGATTTGCAAAACAAGAGAACAAGGGGAAACCGTCATACAACCTTTTTCTTGCCTGACTCCCATCCTGAATATTGCTATGCACAAGGTGTTATGGATTTTTTTTAACTGCAAGTTTCTTGCAGCAGCCCTGCTAAGACAGTGGTATGTGAAGAGGGCAGACCAGCTCTGCCAGTGGTTTAAAATTCATACATTTTTATTGCTAATATTATTCCTAGATGCTTTTGGTATTACTGATTTGATAGACTGTATTCTTTTAATTCATTATGGGGAGTTCTTGCTTCAATTTTATCTTCTTTTGAATACTTTGTCACTATTTTTGTCAGTTTACATGTGCTTACAAGAAAAAAAATAAGTAAATGGGGTTTTGATGGATTTCTTGAGAGGAATAGTAACCTTCAGCATGCACTGCCACTTTTTTAATAATTTGGCTTAAAGTTGATGCCATTTGCTTTCTTAGACTCTTTCAAAAGGAACAATTCAACAATACTGTTTAATTAATAATGTGATTATGTCTATAGAATGCCTATTAAGCCTCATTTTAAGGATGTTAAAATTTGAAAGTCTTTGAAACATTTCAAAATGTGGCCTTTATTTGATGAATATTCCCTAAAATGGTACCACTAACACAGAGAAGACAGCTGGATAAAGATTAACATTTATGAGCAGTCTACTGGGCAAACACTACAGGGAATTGACATCACTGAATATATTTGTACCATACATATGACCCAGACTTTCTCCACTGATAGTTATTTCCAGAACAAGAGAAACTTCTGAATTCACTTTTTATAGTATCTTTTGTTTTTCCTTGTACAATCCTAGGACAATGTACAATAAAGTTCCACTCATGGAAACTTTCATGTGTGATTTTCAGAAGCGATCAGAATTTATCTGAAATTCTGAGGCAATAGTGATTTCAGTGGAAGCAGATCTCTGCTAGAAACATCTACAAAGGATATTTCACTGATATATTGCTATAACTTGGATTAACTCATGATACTGATAGAAAGATGCCAGAGTGTTAAAAATATTGGATTTTTATATATAAACATATAGAAGAAAAATGGAGGATAAAAGAGAATGCAGTTCAAAGGAAAAGGCTTGCTGACTTTGATGTTTCCCACAGGTGCAGATCCATTTACAACAATAGGCCTTTCTGAAAGGTTTTTGTATTATTTAGACTTCCAGTATTAGGATCCTTTTTCAGTTGAAACCATTCAGATTGGATATTGAATCTTGATCTTGCTTTGATATCTATTTAGCAAGAGCAGGGTTCTCAGACCAGTCTAGTGAGTCGTCCTTTTATTCACACTCATCTGGGCAAGTTCTGAGATATAAATGGATGTAGCTAACACATAAATTATTCATACAAGGGTAACAGAAGGGGAAGCTTAATTTCACATATACATACATGTATAAATGTATTTATATATAAACACATATATGTCAGTATGCACATACATGTAAGCATATCAGTGGGTTGGAAGAGGGGAACTCAGGAAAAGACTGAAAAGAAAGGGTTAAGGAAGTCAACATCATCTCTCAGACACATACAAACCCGCATCCCTTATACAAAAGACTCTTTAGGCTTTAAAGTGTATATATTGTACCAAGAAAACCCCATGGCTCACAGTCTACCACTAACTGACCATACTTTAAGGCTTTCCCTGATTCCTCTCATTTTTTAAAACAGCCTCTGGGCTAGAACCAACCCATCCCAGCTGGAATAGTAAGGGAAAATGTATAGCTTGGTAGTGTGTTGTAGGGTACATGAAGTCTGGAGAGGTCACACCTGAGAAGTTACCTGCCAGCGACACATACCCTGGTAGGTAGGCAATGTGGCTTGGACCACCACTGATGTTCTCTGTATCTCCTGTACAGTCACCCTTTCTACAGGCTGGAGGAGCTCTTCAAGAAGGAGGCCAGGAGTTACCTCTGCAGGAGAGAGAGGAGAGAGGGTAAGCCAGAAGACAAGCACAAGACAGTGGGCTGAAACATGGTTCAATGGGTGGGAGAAGGACATAACTAATAAACAAAATAATACTTGTATTCTTGAGGATAAGGGTACATCAAAGGGTGTGATATGCAGAGCTGAAGGTCTTCTGTCAGCAAACAGCACCAACTCATCAGGAACTTCCATCACCCTATTCCACACCTTCAGGCTGGGAAGAGTTGCATCTTGCCAGGCAGTTTAGCCCATCTGACACCCAAGCTGGCAGGCTCCTATTGGCTTAGAAACAGTAGGATGACACCTTTTCAATGCAGAAGGATTTACCGTACCCGGTATTTACACCATGGGTTTTAAACAGGTTGCTGAAGAGCTGTCATACAGTCATATGCAAGAGTGAGGTGAGCACTTTCCTAGCCAAACCTTTGCTCAGCTTTGTTGGCAATTAAATTTCATTTAGGTCTTTTCTCTCAAGTGCACTAGCTCAGTGGTGTCTATACACAGCCCTTGATGCTGCAGGAGTGACTTCTAGCTGGGGTACAGTCACACAGAACCAGTTCTCTATGTTCTCCTGTTTATCTAACTGATGAGGGAAGAACATGCAAGTCCTCTCACCTGTTGATTTCTGGAGCCTTCTGTTCTTCCTTACCCTCCCAGCCTCACAAGTATGAGTAATCATGCCATGCCCATACACATCTTGAAAATCTTTCACACCAATGCAGTGTGGTGAGTTTAGAGGATGTTTTTCCTCTGTAGAAGAAATACACATGATGGAAAGTGTAAAGGTGGTGCAAGGATTTGTGGGACAGGTGATATGTGCTGTTCAGGCATCTTAGATGCTACATTTGTTTTTATAGGAACAGCTTTAATGAAAACAACAAATTGAATTTTGAATTTAATTTTAAGAAAATAATTTTATGTTCCTTTTAATAAAGATAAGTCCTTGGCTTTTTATTTTTTTTATTTTATTTTTCTGATTTCATCCCTATAATTTTTTGCTTTAGTCCTAGAAGAACAAACTTTGGTTGAGTTGGTTCTGTTTAAACTCTAAGCTTTTTACAACTTATATTGCAATAAGATAGAGGTTAGATAATATACAGCAGAATACCATCGAGTGCATGTGCATAGCCATAAGCACAGACAAAACAGTTATAAGGGAAAGAGAGTAATGAACAATAAATGAAGCCCAAGAGCACTAAATTCTGCACTTCTACCTAATGACAATTAATGGATTACCTCAGAAATAAATTAACTCTTCCATTAGACCCCTCATATACTTAGTTGTCATTGATGTCTGTGTATGAATTTAGCCTAAAAATATTTGTCTCTGTCTAAGCAAATGAGCAGAAAAGCACATCCATATCACTGTGTTGCACATGGAACCAAGGACAAATGTGTCTGCTACCTTGCTTTGTGGGTTTTTTATGTATTTTCTCTACTGGTTTCTTCTTTCATACACTTTTTGAAGTAGAGATCCTATTTTTGCCTTATGTTTAACCCAGCTCTTAGAGGAGATTTCAGAAGTAAATGGAAATGTAGCACATTAAAAACAAAGCCTAGTTATGGGAAAGATAAAACATAACTACTGCTTGCCAAGGCTGTTTTGGAGAATTCAGCGTGCAAGCATCTTCTACTACTTGCATACATATAACCACTAATAATTCTTAACACAGTAAAATCCAGCCACTGGTACTGGAGTGCCAATCAGTGTAGTGAAAAAAAAAAAAAAAAAAAGGTAGGGGGGGAAGAGTAAGAAAGGCTCCAGAAAAGTTTAATAACTTCTCAGATACAACAATAACAAAAAAAATAACAAAAGATGAAGAAATTACATTTCCACTGTTCTGTTCCTCATGCAGAGATAGCCAGCAGTACCTAAATCCAAGAAATGTCTTCCATCTAGGTATGTAGTCCTGCATATCCTGTCAAGAACAAGGTAAAATCTAGTCACAGATTACTGGTGTCACTATCACAAAATTACTAAAATATTGTCATTGTACTAGACATCTTATTTAATAAATACTGAGCCATATTTTAATGCTGTTCTGTGATGTCAGTCAGAATGAAATTAAAAAAAATCAATGTTGTGAAATTTGGAACAGGAACCCTAGTACAGGTCAGATTTGGCACATCTGGGAGCAGGGAGTAACAGAAAGTGAGTAACAGACCTGCTGCATGAGGTGCATCCCATTAGTGGGTATAATGTAGGAAACTGCGGAATGTGACTTGAGGAGCCACTGGAAACAAAGTTTGGGATTGCTATGACTAAAATTTGCAGTCAATCAGGATACAAGCATAAACTGAAATGTAAACACCTTTCATTAAACACTCCAGCTCTTTGCTCTTCAGTGTTGTACCTGTTTGGCCCCTGAATCTTCCTAAAGGGTGTAACTTTCCAGATTAATCCTACCTTCCTTTTCCCTTGTTTCTGTGTGCAGCAGCAGAGACAACCTCCCAGTGACACCATCAGCCAGTGAGTGAGAGATTTTAGTAGCATCCCCAGATATGAATGACTTTATTTGCAATGAGCACTGCACTATTTATTCTCAATGGAGTCCTACTGCCTTGGTAGGAGAAAATGTTGCCCAATGAGAATCAAACAGAGACTGGAACATTAACTGATGTTCTTCAAGCACCAAAACCCACTAGCAAATATGATGAGCTGCATTCTACTCCTTATAAAGGAAAGAAAAAAGAATCCAGGTATTACAACCTGGTCACAGTCTCAAACAAGATACTTTATAAAATAAGGATCTGCTTACCGGGAAGGGGAGAAAAAGGACAGGTCTTTGGATTACTGAAATTTAGACTAAAATGTAATGAATCCACCCTGACCTCATATATAAAGAAGTAAATTTATTTCCCCTCCAAAATACCCGGGACACTTAATTCATGGAATATCTATTATTTTAAGACAGCCCAAGGATTCACATTCCCCAAGTTAGTGAATAAGCCAGTTATTTCTACAAGACAGCAGAGCATGACTAAGAAATTACAAGACTAGTTGACATCACAAGACATTGCCTTCAGACTTTATAGAGGATTTAGTTCTCAACTATGTATGCATTAACTTTTCTTAGTTGTCTCCTCTATTGCCACCTTTATTAAACAGTAACAGTCCCATAAAACCAACATGGTATGCCACTTCTAGCAATTACAGCCTCTTAATAAGGAATTTACACTACCGTCTGCTATAAAACTGCAATTGAAAATCCTGTCCCCAAACTTTACTAAATATAATCATAATCACTTTTTGTTTATAACTCACTGCTGTGTATTGCTGAAATACTTGGCTTTGGGAGGTGATAGTTAATTGAATGCACTGTATATAGTTCAGGGCCTAAGAATACTGATGTACTGAGTTACCCAGGAAGAAAATAGGAAGAGGTAATAGTGCTAGGTTTGTTGCCTAATATAGCACAGGCATATTTATTACATTAAATAACTTTGCAGACTTTAATAGAATTTTATTTGGAAAGGTACACTTCTACTTTCAAAGCTATAACAGTATTTACATGTTTACAGATTAGAAAACAAGAACAAGGTTTGTCTGGATTTGATTCAAGTCTTTATAATCCTGTTATACACATTTCTCTCCCTTGCGTTCATAAAAATCTGCAAGTTGATAAACATCACTTACTTGGCTCACATCAGCCATTTTCCAGGCCATATACCTGAGAAAAGTACAATCCACAAGCCAACTGCAGCAGGTATTTTAGGTCATAAAATGGAATATTTGTCTCCAACCTCCTCTAATCAAAAATGAACAACATCCCTTGCTATGTGCATTGGGTTTATTACCGTATGGTAGCTGATTGGGAAAGTGGTAAACTCCTGGAAGTTCAGCAACACAGCCTCTAAATGGCAGGGGCTCTGGTCAGCTCCATGGGAAGAAATGGGGGAGCCGTGCTCTGTTAGCCCCAGACATTCATCTGCTCTACGCCTTCAAACTTTGAATGCCCATGCTGGGAACACAAAAGGCATGTATAATGTATCTATAGCATTCTGGGGGATTATTTTCTTCATGGAACAAGCTGCCTAACCATGTCTTTTTTTTTTTTTTCCTTTTTCCTTTCTTTTCCTGTTTGTTGACAAAAACTAATAGACAAAGCAGACAGAGGTATCTCCACTTCTGGCACCCTCAGCACAAGCATGATGAAAGGATGTTTAAGAGGCAGCTAAGCCAGTTATTTTTAACAGCAGAACTACCAGTGGACATTTCTGTGCCTGTCATGTTATCCAGGGCTTTAAACTAACCTGAAATATCAATTTCAAGTACTAAAGAGAGTGTCCAGCAGGCCAGCTTGAATAAAACTTGGTGTTTTAAAACGAAAATATATTGCAAATACTGTAATCTCTCTTCTCACTCCTCCCACAAATTATTCATTCAGACACATAGCGAATTGGCTAGAAACTGCTTATGCACAATCAGCTATGGGGAATGTGCTTTCCGAGAAAACGTATCTGTTGATGCATTTGTTGCATGAACAGATGCATTGATGTGTAATGTCAGATTTTAGATAATGTTCTACTGGCTAAAATTTCTGTTTCTGAACACCTATATGTCTTACTGTGTCCCTCTTTGCTGTTCACTTGGAAAGCTAGTGTGGCAGAGATTTATTGGATACCTAGACTCTATGTACACAGTAGGAGGTGCTTTTCCATCCCCAGCTCGGTGCCTCCAAATTAATCTCTAAGTATGAATCACTCCTGGTGTGCTGTTTCTCAGATTTCTGGACAGTGTAAAATATCAGTCTCAAAGCAGCTGCATCTCTAAACTCTAAATATCAAACTTTTCTTAATTAACTTTGATTACCTCACTGCTTAAACTGATACTGAAAGAGGGAATATATAAAGCTAGGGAACTGTTAATAACATAAATCAACGTGTTTCCTGTACCTAACACCTTCTGCTAATGCTCACATTCTGTACTTAAAGAATAGAGCATTTTTACTCTTCCTTTCAGGACAAATATCAGGCAAATAGACAGAGTGACATTTAAACTTCCAAAAATCATTAATCTACATTTTAACCAGTTCTGTTTGTCTTCTCTTTTGGTTTCAGTTCTCAAGGTCATATTCATCGGTTTCCAAAGGCTCGGCTTTTTGTGCAGCAAGTTAGATGAAGAGCTAAATGATTATTTTGTAGTAAGAAGATGAAAGATAGATGAACCTTGACATATCACTCAGGGTATAATTCAGCAGTGAATTCATATCATCAGGATTTATCTACTTTAGAAACTAAACAGTTAACCTAATCATCTCTTTTTATTGCTAATTTAGAAAAGCTTTTTTCCCTAAGTACACTCTCACTTTTCTGAATTCACTGCATGTGACCTGCATCCTTTGTCCATTGCACCATTACCAGCAGCTAATCCCTCTTATTTATTGATAATTGGACCAAACTGAACAACATGCCAACTCCTGAAAACTGAACGCCACTAAGGCCTCTATTCAGGTTTTCCCCCCAAACCACATTAGTTTCCAAGTTCACTTCCTTTGTGGAATATCAATGGGAAAAGAGTTCGCGATTCTCTCATGGCTTAGGAATTCCACTAATTCTAACCTGCACATTGCATAACCACGTGAGATGTAAGAATACAACGTGCCTGGTCTCAAAAACGAACACTTGTAAAACAGGAAAAGGAAAGCTCATTTAATGTTTTGCTAATCAATTTGAAACTCACAATGTTCACTTGAAAACAAATGTTCGTTGTTAGAGACGTGTTGGTCAATGGGTAAGTGGTAATTAAGCAATCAGTATTGGTGATACATGGTCTGGTCCTTAAAGTTTTAATCACATTTTTCATCATTATTGTTTTTGTCAAGCACAACCTGCGTTACTGATGCTTTGTCAAATAATCACTACAACATATTCAAGGGAATGTCGAACTTCTCACAATCGTGTTGCTGGCAATCATGTTTCTCTCCATGTTTATATAGGTCAAATACTTGGTGCACAGTACATGGGTACACACCGGGTAGAAGAAAAAAAAAAAAAAAGAAAAAGCTGCTTTTGGAAAAATCATAGTTATTACCAGTCTGCAAGACTCCTCAAAAGGGGGGTCCCCATGAAACGGATTGACGTTTAGAAGCAGAAGCACCAATGAGCCTTGTTGAACTTCCTTCTTCAGCAAAATTTTCTTTCATGTTTTTCTTGATTTGCCCCAGCTCTGTGCAGACTTTTAAATACCCAGCCATACTGATTTAAAGTCTGAAGGAGAAGCCGTAAGCCTCCCTTTGCAGAAACCAGGGGAGAAAATAAAATTCCTGTGTGGCATTTGACAAGGCTGTCTGTGTGTGAAGTCCCACACTGAGGTACCCAAGCATTTTGGGAGTGGGTTATCTTTGGAGCAGGAGGCAATGCATATGGGCTTATTAGTCCTGTCTGTCAGGGCTATGCTACTTTGATGTGGCTTTCTAGCTTCTGCGTCACAAGCTTATTTCCTTGCAATACAGACTTACCAGCTTGCTGGGAGTGCGCTAGAGTACATCTAACACAGACTTTCATTGTGGGCTATAGACATATTCCACGAATATCTGCTTGCCATCAGTCAATTTGGGAAATGGATATGAGTAATTTTTCTGTAGTGAGGCTGGCTTTTAGCTAGGGAATTTAGGAAGCAGCATCACACAGTGATCATTCAGAAGCAGATGAAAAGAATCTTCTCCATCACCATATTTTTTTTCTCTCTGTCAACTTCCCTGACAAGAAATCACGTCTCATTTTTAACAAATGGATTTTTTTTTNGGGGGGCAGGTGGTGAATGAATGGTTTTGTAAGGGTTTATTTACGGAGAAGCTGGAGTGTCTCCATAACACAGCATGGATATCTGCAAAAGCCAAGAGTGGACTCTTGCCCTCCAGCTCTGCGAGGAGAGATGTTGCTAACAAAGATAAAAAACCACCCAGTAATAGTGTGTGTTTTTCACAGTGCCAAAAGACATAAAGATGGTCAAATTCTTTAGTTATTTTTGTTGACAGGCTTACTGATACTACTGACAGAATTTCATCAATTTACATAGGCAAAAAAAGTGATTCACATTGCTCTCAGTGAAGTCAATAGGAGAACAGAAAACTTTCGATTCTACACATAAGAGATTCAAAATTATCTTCACACTAAAGTTAATAACTTNGACTTTCATTGTGGGCTATAGACATATTCCACGAATATCTGCTTGCCATCAGTCAATTTGGGAAATGGATATGAGTAATTTTTCTGTAGTGAGGCTGGCTTTTAGCTAGGGAATTTAGGAAGCAGCATCACACAGTGATCATTCAGAAGCAGATGAAAAGAATCTTCTCCATCACCATATTTTTTTTCTCTCTGTCAACTTCCCTGACAAGAAATCACGTCTCATTTTTAACAAATGGATTTTTTTTTGTTTAAAGAAAAAGTGACTGTTCCCAAACATACGGTCCTGAATGAAAGAGCACAAAGAAATGTTATTTACACATGGTGTGAAATGGAGCAATTTGCAGTTTTTAATCTCACAAATAATTTCAATCATATATTCAGAGCGTATCGCCATTTTCTGTCAGCTTTCATTTCAGAAATTGGAAAGTATAACGGCTTTTCTTTTTCCTTGGNATTCTTTAGTTATTTTTGTTGACAGGCTTACTGATACTACTGACAGAATTTCATCAATTTACATAGGCAAAAAAAGTGATTCACATTGCTCTCAGTGAAGTCAATAGGAGAACAGAAAACTTTCGATTCTACACATAAGAGATTCAAAATTATCTTCACACTAAAGTTAATAACTTTTTTTTACAGTGTGTGTTTTTTTAAATATATTTAGCAAATGGATGTTTTACTAACTTTAAATGTGCAGAAAAATCAAAAACTTAGAGGCAGAAGCTATTGCTAGATTAAGAGCATGCAAGACTAATTATACCATACATTCAAGCCAAACAAAATGTATATTGATTATATCTGTTTTTAAAATTATGTGAGGAATTTTACTTGAACCTTACAGAACTTGGCCCTTAACCTGACATGAAATCTGAGAATAAATAGATTTTACTAAAGGAAAAAATATGTTTGAAGGTGTTCTGGAATCTGCATGATCAACAATAGCAATATAATCCCACCAAAAAAAAAAGGAAAAAAAAGAAAAAAAGTGGGTTTTTTCCCACCTCCTATTTCATTAACATCTTGAGCTGCTGTTGCATCCCATGAGAGAAGATGTCAGTATGTGGCTGTGGAAAGTGGACCCCCATACTGCCTCTAATCTGGTACCAAAAAGCACTAAAAAGATTTCTTTGAAGAGGATAAGTGAAAGTTTAGCAATGATAAATTGAAAATAGCAATTTAAAAAAATCCATGAGACCTGTGGGTGTTCTGGTAGCGCATGTACACAGCATGAGCATGAGGTGTTGCTTGAGACAGTAAAAAAATGCAAATATTGACTCAGCTATTGTTGTCCAAAGCATAGTACTTCTTTCCACAGCCAGAAGGGAGTAGTAACCCTGATGCAGTCATTAATATCCTTACATGTACAGTGGTTTACCAGTGATGATCCTGGATCTTCACTTTCAAGTGATGAAATGGTTAGTGGTGGTAGAAACTTTTCTGATGTTACTAACTTCAGCCAGGATGGATTTGAAGGCTTAGTCATATTCAGGAAAAATCCCATGCTGTTCAATTAAATAATAATTGCTGGTTTCAGATGTTTCTTCATCTGCTTTCAGAGCACTTCTCATAAATCTGAGAGATATGCAGAACAACAGCTCCTGGTATGAATTGAAAAATGAGGTATGTTCAAGTGAAGTAACACTGATCCAACATCAGCCACTCTCTGGAGGTCTGTGACATAGTAAACTGATTTGGGAAGTGACCAGCTATTGAGATATATACTCAAGCATGTCAAACTGTATTTCCTACATAAAGAATCCTAAATCCATAATTGGCACTGTGTAGGTTTAAACACCTTTTTTTGCTGCCCAGCATAGATGATGATTCTCCCTATAGTCTATGGAGAAAATGGAAAGTCTGAGTTAGGAGTCTGTCCATCTTCAGTGACCGCAGTTTTCAGTTTAACAAGAAATTACAACTTCAAAGCTTTGAGTCAGCTACCTTAATTTCACCGGTGTGAGCATCTCCCCTTTACCTACGTAAGTTACCAGATCTTCAGGAAAAAAAAATGGATGTTCACAATCCTTCATATCAGAGAATAAAGGTCATCCTGAACATATAGTACGCCTGGTTGGTACCATTTCTGTGTGCAAGTTCTGTTGGTCTCTACTGCAGGATTGGGAGGGATCATTTCTAACACAAGAGAAGTACATAAAAGGAGTAAGAGCTAAAAGAGTTGGCCATTCCCTAAATACAAACCCATGTCATTGCATTTACAAGTATTGCAGTGACACTAGTTTTCTTGCTATGGTTTCTCCCATCCATGATGTGAAGCCACTGACAGTCTCCTTTAAATTTCAGCAAGTTTCTTTTCTCAGACTGTAAAGTCTAGGTAACAATGTTACGCTGTTTATAGGAAAATGCGACACTGCTTCTGTCAAAAGTGTTTTTCCTCCTGACAATGGAAAGACAAAGGGTTCACATATCATGTAACATTTATCATCAATTCAATCGATTCTTGACAGAGAACGAAGGTAGATAGTTTGATATTTAAAGGGGCTGTATTCTCAGGGGATATTGAATTATCCAAAGATCACTTCTAAGGAAAAAAACCCACAGAAAATAACATTCCATTTATGGAGACAGAAAGTTTCTTGAATGTGAGTCCTAACTGCAACTTACCTTTAACCTTGAGTGTCTCTTATTTCCCTTTGCAGTAGCTATGATGTGAAGAAAAATTATCCGAGTCCAAACCAGGGACACTGCAACTAACAGGGAGGGAAAACAAAAATGACTTCAAATTCAGAGTTTAAGGAGTTAAAGAAGTAATACTATTTAAACAGGGTTGCAGAACTCCTATTAAAAATGGCAGTACTATAAATGTTCTAGTATTGTCAGGAATGTTCTGTTGGATGACACTATACTGTGATTTGTACACACAGCGGACCAGAGCTGATGGGTGAATGAAATGATCCATAACCCTCACTGACACATTTAGAGCAGTTCAGCTGCACACAGAGAACAGTCCATCATTTGCACCCTTCTGTGAAAGCTGGCTTTACCAAGTGTTTCAATGAAATATGTGCAACTTCCCATTTAAATTAGTACCACATGAACCATGAAGAGCACCACAGGTATCTGTTGTAGTACCAGCCTAATGCAAAAGTGGCCTGTCTTGTAATGCTCTAACAGGAAAGACATACAACCATTCATCTGTAACATATTAAAACCAGAAGAAATAAATTACTCTATAGATGAAGAATTATTGCTTGTGGAGAAAATGTGCAAAGGTAGTTCTAAAAAGCAGCTTTTACTAAAAAATTATTGCAACAGCATTTGAATTCCTAATGCATATTAAACCTAGTTCGCATAATCATAAATCATAATTTTTAAATCAAGAAAATCTGCTTGAAACTTTTTAAAGGTTTATTTTACTAGTTCAGAACTATTTAAGCATTACCACTGAGGGAAGCACAGTAGGAGCGACTATAAGGGTGAAATATAAAACTTCACCTTTTGCCAAGAAAAAGCTCTTTGGACCTGAATTTTGGACCCATAGGAGCTGCAGAAGGATTTAAAAATGTCTTGTGAACATACAAGCGACTAAAAAAAGAACTGAAGTCCTACGGGTGGATTTGCCCTCTTGTGCAAGAATGTTTTTAAATCGCTTCATGTAGTCTAGCCAGTTAGGCAGAAGAGTTAGAAAAAGCAGTGCATTTACCCAAATGCTACAAAGTGTTTGTATTAAATTAATTTTAATGCAAAAATGTATCTCTGAATGCTCATTCTAAGCAAAGTACCTAATGCTTGACAAATCCCGAGCTGAACACAAACTTGTGTTCAGAGTGGTGAATGCTGAGTATGCTCAGGGTGGTGTGCAGTAGCTGATACATGCATACCTTTTGCTATTGAATTAGGGAACAGCAGCAGTATCCATAAGGAAGCAGTCCTACACCTGCCCAAGTCCAGATACATGTTGCTCAGTGATAGTTCCAATACATAAAACAAGGACACGTGGGGTTAATATCCGCTTGCCCAAATTTTTGAAAGCGTGCGTTGAATTTCAACTGCTGGATGCTAAAGTAGTCTCTGGGAAATCAGTCCCATTCCAGCTGCATCTGGTTAGAATAGTTCTGTCATTTCTGAAAACAAGACCTTTGTCTTCATTTCTAGCAGTGCCTAGAAAGCTGGCATCAGGTCCAGCCTTTCAATAAAATGGCTATCTAGGCTATATGCAACAGCGACGTACTTTGCATTAATGAATATTCTTATATTCAAACATTTTGATATTCAAATATTCTTAATGTGACTTTTAAAATAGAGTGTTTCCAAAGTTCAAGCAGGGAAAGTTCTGTGGTGAGATACTTGATCTGAAACCCACTTTGCAAAACCAACCTTGTCCTGAACTGATGGACCCATACGCCATGCTTCTCACAAGTGCTTGTAATTGAAAGTGCTCCTCAGGCCTTTGTCCTCAGGCACCAGGTGAAGAACAAATGATCACATACCTGAGCTGCACATCCATTTGGGGAGAAGGTGACTTAGGAGGATGCAAGGAGCAAAAGTGTGAGAGGACCAAAAGAAACAGATCACTCCCAACTAACATGTAGGCTACTCATGCTAGGTAATATCTAAGTTCCATATCCATTTAATACATTTGTTTCCCCAAGAGTGCTAGGCAGTACCAGTGATAGCAGAAGTAAGATCGTGTCCTGCATTTTTCCTCAAACCATGTTCACTGTCCTTTTGTTCACGGCTCTGTGGTCTCTCAGTTACAAATGTAAAGTGAAATGAAAAGCAATTTTGCAAAACTGCCACTTTTAGGTTGCGTGCAGTCAATTAAATAGAATACTATCATAAGATATTCAAACATCACAAATCTGGAACTGCTGCAATTTAGTGAATGATATCTAAATAACCTGGATGATTGAGAGTCCTTTTTACCACTGATCTTACTCTAGCAGCTACAAAATACAACTCCATGTGTCATGAAACCTCTATGATATTTGTCTTTGCTTAACATAGCACATTTCCAAATGCTAGTGTCTTTAGAATAGCTGCTTTTAGCCTTAGTTCTTGTTTTATTACTGTGTGAGTTCATAACTGTATTTGATCTAAATGATCTAAAATATTGTGGTGGGTTGACCCAGCCAGCAGGTAAGCCCCTCCCAGTTGGTGTCTCACTTTCTCTCAGCAGGATGGGGGAAGAAACTTGAAGGCAAAATCAAGAAAAATTTTTGGTTTGAGATAAAGAAAGCTTAATAAGTGCAGGGGAATTGGAGAATTAAAAAAAATAATAAAAAAACCCCAAAACCCACAACCAACCCAAGTGATGCAATCACTCATCAGCTCCCACCAAGTGATATTGAGGCAGTCTCTGAGCAATAGCTACTTTAGAAAAAACTCCCACCACCACTGTTTTATTGCTGAGCATGTTATATAGTGTGAAACATCTCTGGTCATTTTGGAGCTCCTTCCAACCCCCTGCCTGTCCTGAACTGCACCTTGGGTGAGTCAGAGTAGGAAGCAGAGATGACCTTGACACTGTGCAACCGCTCTTCAGCAGCAGCTAAAACACTGAAGTGATATCACCATTGTTTTTATCACAAAAATAAAGCACAGCACCATACAGGCTGCTGTGTAAAAACCTAATTCCATCCCAAACAGAACCATTACAATGTGGTTATTTTTTTACAGCTGTCATTTAAGAAAACTCACAGATAATGTTTCCTTGGCACAGAATGGAAGTTTCCACATCCAAATTTCTGAAGCAAATCCCTATATTTCACATAAATAGTAGATAAATGGTAAGTTTCTTTCTATATTTAGATCTTTTTGTTTGTGAATAGAACAATAATAATAAGCGGTAAAAGATCTATTAATTTTTTAATTAAACTCACTGTCACAGAATCAAACAGTTGATGAGGTTTGAAGGCACCTTTGGAGATAGTCTAGACCAAGCTCTTCTCAAGCAGGAAGAGCTAGAGCAGGTGACTTACTATGACCATGGTCTGTGTTCAGTTGGATTTAGAAGATCTTCAAGGATGAAATTCCACAGCTATCCCGAGGAATTTGTTATGGACTTTAACCATCCTCATAGTAAAAAGGTTTTTCCTTATGTTTAGGTGTAATTTAGAATCATAGACTTATAGAATTATTTGAGCTAGAAGGGACCTTAAAGATCCTCTAGTTCCAAACTCCCCTGCCATGGGCAGGGACACTTCTCATTAGACCAGGCTGTTCAAGGTCCCATCCAACCTGGCCTTGAACACTGCCAGGGAGGGGCCAGCACCACTCCCCATGGCAACCTGTTCCAGTGACTCACCATCCTCATAGTGAAGAACTTCCTAATGTCCAATATAAATCTACCCCCTTCCAATTTAAAACCATTCCCCCTCATCCTATCACTACATGCCCTTCTAAAAGGTCTCTCCCCAGCTTTCTTACAGGCCCCCTTTAGCTACTGGAGTGCCGCTATAAGATCTCCTTGGAGCCTTCTCCAGGCTGAACAGCCCCAACCCTCAGTCTGTCTTCACAGGAGAGATGCTCCAGCCCTCTAATCAACTTCATGGCTTTCCTCTGCATCCGTTCCAACAGTTCCATGTCCTTCCTATGTTGAGGACTCCAGAACACAGTACTCAAGGTAGGGTCTCGCAAGAGTGGAGTAGAGGGGCAGAATCACCTCTCTTGACCTCCTGGCCATGCTCCTTTTGATGCAGCCCAAGATATGGTTAGCCTTCTGGGCTGTGAGCATGCATTGTCACTTCATATTGAGCACCCCCAAGTCCTTCTTGGCAGGGCTGCTCTCTATCTCATCATCTCTCAGTCTATACTGGTGACTAGGATTTCCCTGACCCAGGTGCAAGACCTTACACTTGACCTTGTTGAATCTTACGTGGTTCATGTGGGCTCACTTCTCCAGCTTGTTCAGGTCCTTCTGGATGACATCCTATCTGTCCGGTTGGTCAACTGCACCACTCAGCTTGGTGTCATCTGTGGACTTGCTGAGGGTATACACAACCTCACCGTCAATGTCACTTATTAGATATCAAATAATGGTCCAGTACAGACCCCTGAGGGACAACACTTTTCACAGATCTCCATCTGGACATCGGTAGATGACAAACTGACATTTCCTGAATATCAGTTTGTGCCCATTTTCCCTTGTGAAAGGAGGTTGTAGATAGGTGGGTGTTAGTCTCTTGTCCCAAGTAAGAACAGCTGGACTTCTTTGTCACACTGTTGGTTTTCTTCTGCAGAGCTGCTTTCCAGCCAGTCAGCCTCCAGCATGTACTCGTGCCTGGGGTTACCGTTCCCCAGATGCAAGACTGGTCATTTTCCTTTGTTGAACTTCATGAGGTTTCTGGCAGCCCATTTCTCTGTCCTGTTGTGGTCCTTCTGGAAGCATAGGTTGTAACCAGGCTGTGACCATCAGATGCACGCCATCTCCATAGGATCAGACTGAATTGTCACCTTCACCTCTATTTTTTGATCATCCAAAAGACCATCCTCTTTTAGGAGTGGAATGATGGTCTTTACAGCACCATAACCTCTATGTCCCATTGTGCCTCACCAAGGAGATGCAACAAGAAAATATGCAGCATAAAGTAACTACGGGCGAAAGAAAAAGAAAACAAGTTTTCCTTTCATTAGTCTGTGGGATGCTTCTAGATTACCTATAACTTGTGCTGAGTGATTGCACTTTAACCTGACCATGTGACAATCAGCCTGAATTGGAGACAGTCTGGTTCAAACTCAAAACTCTTGAAAAGTCTTCTTAAAGCAACAAACCCCCAAAACGTATTGAGTTATTACACTGAATTAAAACCTAAAATAATATATTCCATGATATATGAGTACAGTGTATTGTGAAACTAGAGTAATGCATTACTACAAATGCAATAGATATTCAAACAAACTAAAGGGAATTTGGGGATTTTTTTTTTCTTTTTCAAGGTGCCTGTTGAATTCTGAAGTGTACATTACACAGGGTAAAGAGGAATTACTGATACACCTTTCTAATTGTGTTCAACAGTTTCACTAATTTTAATGTATTTTTGTAGTCTCTTTCTTCTGCACACAATTTATATGAATTTCTATGTGTTCTATGCTGATAAAACTATTCATGCATTAGTAGAGATCTGCCACAAGACATATATGCCCACTTGTCATCCAGTAAGCAAATTACAAGTCTAGTCTTGTCCGTGAGTTTGTTGGCTCACTTCAAAAGTCACAATCAGAAACTGATCAAGAACTGTTTTTCATTCTTATTAACTTGCAAGCTATTTTGGACTGACAATGGTTACACTGCTGAATATTCATTGGTTTGGAGTTATGACCATCTCATTATTTTTAGAAAGGGTCCTAGAAAAACTCTCATGGGAATCACTGTTAGGAAACATTACATATTTTTCATTTGGCCAGATCAGAGCACATTTTTATATCAATGAAGTCTGTTCAAAAGGCACAATGCCATAATGATAATTCACTACAAACAAAATAAACAACATGTAAGATTGGAGATCAAATATTGGCAGCAAAGTGGCAAGTTTGCAAAGGATGAGTGAGCTTTCCCTGGGCTCCTCTGTTCTTCAGCATGCCAAAGCAAACAGAAAAATATAGACAAAAACCACACAAGTGCTTCTTCTCTTTTTAATGTTTTAAAACGCACGTGGGGTTAGGAAGTCGAGCGTTGTGGTTGTATGTATAAAAATAAAATATTGGTAGATGTGTTACTAGGTAATTTGCTTTACATTTTAAATGGATTGTTCATCTGTGATTTGAGCAATAAACATCATGGACGAAACAGGGCAATTGCTTAACTTTCCAGACCTTGTTCAACTTGCATTCTTATGTTGTATTCACAAGGAATTCTCCTAAGCAGCATTCAGTGGAGAAAAATAAGCATTTTGAAGCATAACTATTAAAATCTTAGACTTTCAATGAAAAGTGAGTTTGATGAACCACTTTTAAAAAGTGCCTGACTTCCTACACTGACTTTAAAGGGAGACAAAGCTGGATTTCTAGACTTGGTATCTACAGTGCAAACATTCAATTTAGGGTAAATGGATCACATCTCTGGCTCATTGTGTGGGAAGGATATAAATGACAGAGAACTAAGAAGGAAAGAAAACAGATGGAGGAAAAAAGAAAATCAGCCTGGTATAGTGTAGGGTGCCCCTGCACTAATTCTGTGATTTAGATAAATTAATTGGACAAATTATAGTTCTAAAAGATTATTTGTTGGAGGAGGAAAAGGTTATGTAATAGAATAATCAGGAGAATGATATTGGGAGAAAAGTCTCTAGAGGAAAGAAGCAAACAGTATAGGTGAAATTCAGCCTGCCTGTGTCTATGCACAGTGTACCTGTGCTCATGTGCCCTAGGTGTCTAATCATCCACTGACTGCTGTCAGTAGAGAGCTGGGCAATACATCCTTCAGGACTTAAAGCTCTTTTTATCTCCTTCTACACTGGACAGCTAATTTCAGTAAGTTGAATTGGTTCTGACTCCAACGCTTGTCAGACAAGTACCTATTTCAATTGGATAAACATGAGTCCTATTTGAGGATAGGATATCCTCACATATCCTTCTTGGCATGAGCAGAAGAGCATCAACTGCAGAAGAGCATCAGTTTTCACACCATTTTATTAAATTCCTAGTTCCTGAATAATATCTACCATGTAAGTATCTTGGATACCACAGTGTATTTGAAATGGCATTAGAAATACAAGCATGATCAATTAAATTGAGCTCCAGTTTTCCAGGGACTAAAATAGCAAACCAGACTATCCACAGACACCTGAATTTAGATGTCTGAGTCTGGAGCTAAATCCCCCTTTCTTTTTTCTTCAAGTTAGGGCAAGTGGAATTCAATCCCATGAGTTGAGAAAGGTTAAGAAGTCATAGGATTAAATAAACTATGCTGAAAAGAAGATTGGAGTTACTCAGAAACCTATATCTTAAGAGAAAAGCAGCCCAGGCACTGAAAAAGTATGACAGTAAAAGATGTGACTAGGCACATGAAGAAAGAATAACATTCTTTTCACACAGTAGAAGTTGGTTGCATGTTTAGATATAAACAATACTTCTGTTTGTAAGCTGTAGGGACCTGGACCTCTGTGTGGGCGGAAGATTTTGAGTTGTATGGCATTGTAAAATGACAGTCTAGAAATTCTTTGGCAGAATCTATTAAATAAAGAATAGAAGATTTTTGACTAAACATATAAGAGAGTGACTCATAGCAATGTAAATAGTAATATCGATATCAAGCAAAAATAGAAGCAACATTATTTGTCTTATTCTGTTCAGTTTAAATTATACTCTTCCACAATTTCATATATTTAAGATCATTATGTTTACAAAATATAGCGTTCAGGCCACCAAGAAAGTTAAATGTTTCATTGGATGTGATTGACAGTCTGGAATAAGGGACTAAAAGAATCAGATTTTTCTGATAAAATGATCATTGGAATGAAAGTTAAGGATATTGACAAGTGAGGCTCTAGGTATAAAGGTTAATAGCCTGCTTTGATGAATGGATCTCACTTGGCGTTATGTCGGGAAATAGGACACTGCTCCATTTAATACCCTTTTCACATCACAAATATTTTCTTTGCAACCATAACATCTAGAAAAAAACATTTCACTAAATAAAACAGCAATTTCTAAAGACAGCTCTGCACAAAGAGTAGATTGGTGACCTATCACACTGCTGACTTGCAATTATTGTCCTCTCACACACATGCACACAAATTTGGACCTCACATTTGTTAGCATGTTAGCAACATTTTTCAAATACATATGCATATATATATTTTTCTAACTCAAACTACATATATCTGGTGGTCAACAGGTGAATGAGTATGAAAATACTGAAACTCTGGTAAGACTATCTGAGAGTATCACTCCCTTTATCCTTTCTCTTCTTTCTCTGCTGAAAGTGTAATAGCATTTAGAGGACAGGTATGACAGTGTAGCCCTATGTAGATATACAGCCTTTTTCTGACAACTACAAGAACAATTTTATTTTTTTCATTCCCTAGTGTTGGTTTCAGTGTTTTGGTTTGGGGTGGGGGTGTGTAGCTTTATTAGTTTGTGCGTTTTCCAGGATTTAATTTGACTACTTACTTATATTTCTAACATTAGTTGAAACATGTATGCCTGTTGTTTATGAGGCATACATATCTCAGGATAGTTTGACTCATCATGGAGAATAAAATTTGCACGTGCTTAACTTTGATTCAAGGAAAAAACCCTATTAAACACAAACATAACCATGAAGTTTTCATATAAGCAAAATAATGGGAATAGCTACTGGGCTGCTGAAGACAGTGATAGCTTCAACATCGATACTTCTGTGTGGCTCCACAAGTTATGCTAACATGCATCTGATATATTGCTGGAGCAAAAACTAGAAAAAAAAAAGATAAATCAAAGCAAGATTAAAGATTTTCCAAAACGTAAAAGAAGTGAGGTCTGCACATTCTTATTTTAAAAATAAACATATCCACAAAAAATCCTCTGGTGTATATGTATATGCTGTCTTGCACATCAAGTATTGACAGTATAGGAGGTTTTAAAATAGAATTTAGACTTCTGTTTGTCCTCATTGTGTAATTATGTTATTATCTAATGGACAGTGTAAGAATTATTCACTTTCAGCAGATGAGAGGCTTTCGACAGAGCTGAATTGTACAGTTGATGTTTCTAAGAAACTGGATTTCATGTCTGCTTTGCTAGGGAAACTGGAAATACCATATTTCCTGTAGAAAACTCTTGTGTAGTCAGATTTCCTATAAGAAACTGCAATAAATATTACTATGTAACTTATTCTTGCAAAATACTTATTGAAGCTGAAGGATAACTCCTCCTCCTCCTTCGCCGGAACTTACAGAATACACAGCAGTGTGAATATATAGGGTGATTTCAGAGACTGATGTTTGGTCTCTCTGTACAGTTTCAGTGGCTATTTTTGGGCCAGACAATTTTTTAAGATGTTGCTTGGCGCATTTAGTGAAATGATTCCAAGGGCTGCTTCTTTAGACCACTGCAAAAGTGTTATGGCTAGAGGTAAGCGTGTTCTCAGACATGGTCTTTGCACATCTTCTAGAACTGGATGCAGCTCATGTTATGCCTTTTGGGTCTTTTGTTAAGTGCTTTGAAGGACAGATCATCTACATCTGGGTTTAAGTTCATTTTCTGAATGGACATCAAACCTGAACTTTTTCTTATTCTGTTACCAGGGATGTCTTAATTTGCCCTCCCATTTTCTTAATCTGCTGATAATAAAGGGTAACTAACATGAAATAATGAATATATTAAATATTTATAAAAGATTACACAGTGATAATTTAATCTCAGCACTATAAAATACTCTACAGTAATAAATCTATTTCAGATTTTCTAAGATTTACAAAAATAAAAATGTCTTCGCTAGCAGAGGGAAATATTATTATTTATTATTAATTTTAAAAGTTTTTTCTTATGTAAATGTTATGCAAATATTCATGTTCATTCAAAATATTAACTAAAGAAATATGACGTACATTGTCTAAAGTTTAATAAATATAAACCAAAACAGATCAAACCATTATGTGTTCTTCAAAGCCATCACTAATTCAATAATGAACGTAACATTATAGCAATATTCATTAAACACTTACAGGTTATTGACCTCCATAACTGAAAAGAACAGAGGCAGTCAGCCTTAAAGGACAAATATATCTTAATTTTTGTCATGGGTGGATTAATGGCTTGCCTTTATTGATAACATTTTCTATTCAGCCGTACGGAGGACTTACAAAATGAAGCACAACAAAAGGATTAGAAAACAAAGAAATAATATGCCTAGCTGGACATACCATGTATTCCATTTTTGATTGCTCAATTATCAAGTACAAGGCATTCATTTTAGTATATTTACTCAATGATATTTAAGATTCAAAGGAAAATATAGTTTAGTGATGCTGTGAAAACCAGCTATGATGCATTTCCATAAAAATATCTTAACTGGCACAGTGGATTAAATACTAGAGCATTTTGGAAGATGACACTCCAGCAAGATTTTGCATTTACATGAACTGGATAGTTTCAGAAATTTGTTGGCATTTGGGGATTTTCTACTAAAAGGGAATAGCAAACAAACATGTTACCATTGAGATTACATATTGTGCCAGCATATATTATTTGTAGTTTGAAGGAGCATCCCATAGAATCCTTACTTTTACAAAGCAAGCTTGTTAAATTTTAAGGTAGACCAAGATGGATTTTGTTTGGTACTATATTATTTCCTGCACTAAATTATTAGTTTAGTAAAACTTACCTGCTACAATCAATATATTAAAAGCTGTGGATCTTTAGGTAAGTTTCTTATCATGGATAAACTTACTGATTTTGGTTTTTTTTCTTTCAATAAACATTATTTGAAAGCTTTTGTACAGAAATGTTTCCTTCAGGGATGGACTCATTCAGAATTGGTGACTTCACAGTCAAGTTGATGCCTTCACAACCCCACCCTTTCTGTCATCAACATGTCAGAAAGAAATATTTTTCAATGTTTTTGATGGTTTGCCATATTACCCACTGTAGGGACCTTTAATCTTTAGAACCCTGTTCCTATTCACTTATAGCCAAGAGGAGACAGACAAATAGCACATAGAAAGCTATGCTTTTAGCACATAGATACTATCACTGGAGAGTGATATACCACATCAATATCCACTGTTTGCTTCACTTTACATCACTGAATACCGAGTGTTTACTATGGAATTTGATGATCCAAAACCCAGTAAATCCTGTCATAAATACATTTGCTAAAGAGACGGAGGTAATTGTCTTATGACAGCATCTTTTTGATCTGATTCTTCCTTAAAGTCACAGTGAAATATTTTGATGCATCTGTTTGATGTTAAAAAGCAAGGAAAAAATGAACAACAAATATAAACTGGAGTTTCCTTGATTTAGTCTCCAAAGTCAAATTCTCAAATTTATCTGAACAATATTTCTTAGATACTGCATGTCTATATTTTGAAATAACTTCTGAAATTTTCATAAGTTGTTTTGATTCTTATGTACAATATACTGAAAGGTATTTTCAAAGCAGTTCTTCAGTTCTTGATAAAACTGTGTTTACTGTCAATGTTGTATAAGGTGATATCTGAATATAACCAAATGATCCTGAATTTTTCCTGATAAATTAAATTAGTACCGTACATATACTGAGATTTCTAAAAATAAGTTATTACTGATGTAATGCTCAATGGTTCTGGAACTTCTGCTGCTAATCGTTGTGATCCTGTATTCAGTCATGTTTCCAAAATCATAAGTGCTGAGATTCTCCTTTCACTCCACTCAATTCCACTTGAGATTAATAAAGAGGTTTTATTTCAATAGAAATCCCCATTAAAATTTATTTTGAATTTTCTTATTGTAAGTACCATGTATCATAGAAGAATGATCTCAGAATCAGCTCACTTTTACCAGCTTATCAGTAACAGCTTATCTGGCAATTAACCTCAAGGAACTCAGTGAGGGCAGGACCAGATTCAGCCCTGATGGAAGAGAAGAGGATGCGCAACATGGACACAGGTTGTGTGTCCAATTACAGGAAGGCAGAGATCTCTAAAACTCTCATCTCCTAATTTCTTTGATTGGTGGGTATGGACCTGTGAATGTGTAGATGGTAGTTAGGCACTGGAACAAGTTGCCCAGAGAGGTTGTGGAAGCCCCATCGCTGCAAGTGTTTAAGGCCAGGTTGGATGCAGCTTCGGACAGCCTGACCTAGTGGGGGATGTCCTCACCCATAGCAGGGGGTTGGAACTAAATGATCTTTGAGTCCACTTCCAACCCAAAGTACTCTGGGATCCTATGACAAAATACAGTTAAATTATTGTTCCACTCTGAAAAGGCTAACTACACCCTCTTAAAAGTCGCACTTGTAAGAAGTCCTGTCAAGTTGTTCACCAGAGCTATGTAACCTGGTACAGTCTTAATCAATAAGTCTTGAGATTGATACTTTAAAATGTTATTGCAAGGTGGTTCTGAAAAAGGGGGAGTTAAAAACTAGTGTCACTGCCAAAGAAGTAGGAAGCTGGTGCACAAAAGCATGCACAGGGCAAAGACTTGCACTGAAACATTTTATAATGTGAAGGTAAGACCATTCTCTAATGATTAATAGTGCTCTGCTGCAGTCTTCTACACTAAGACTTTTTTAAAGACAATGAAAATTATGATTTTATATAGTCAAATATAAATTGAAATCACTTATTATTTGAGGACCTAGGTGGATTAATAGACATGAACAAACACTTCCATTGAATTTAATGAAATATACAGTCACGTGATTCAGAAATCATTACAAATAAGATGTGAGCAGCTAAAGCAAAGTACAATCATTACATTTGTTTTATAAAATAAAACTAGTCTAGCTGAAAGTAATAAAAGTGGCTAAACCCTGATGTAACATCTTGCACTTAATAAACTTTTTTTTTTTTTTTAGTAAATCAATACAGGTGTGTTGATGTAATTTAACCAGACATGAGCTGGTTTTTAGCACTGTGTGAATTTCACTCAGAGACTTCTTCATCTTCAGGTACACTTGAGCTTGAAACTACCCCTAAGCTATTCTGCTTTTCAGTGTACATCAGACAATGCTATGTTATGACCTTCATCCTGACTTTCAACTTAAAAACCAGACTATGCTTACTGGGCTCATGCAAATTTATTTACTCAGAGATACCAATGTTTCTAACTTTAGGCTGCTAATGCCAGGTCCCAAGAACCACTATTGACTAAGTATAAAGAGAGGTTAAGATTAATAATTTAGATGAAGATATAGTTCCATGGAAAACATCTACGCTTAATCAGATGGGCCTCACACTTATAGGCTATTGCAATAGCTACCATTCAACACAGAATATACTTATTTTGTCTTACATATTCACGGCAGCTACTGTAAGTGAATTAGTTAGATGAGACGGTATCTGCGTTGCCAAATATAGGAGATACTAGTGTGAAGGGTCTGATGGCAGTAGAGACAGTACATCAAGATAAACCAACCTTTCATCTTGTTCTGTCAGTTGTTCTGGTGGTCATGGACAAAAAATAGGAGCATTCATGTCATGTAGCAGCCAGATAATGGGAGTGGTGGCACAGTATGTTCTTTACTTTTTGAACATGAAGTGCTTACCAATGTAGGCAGTGGAAGAGTCACAGTAGTGACATTTATTCTTTTGGGATATCAAATCAAAGGTATTTCCCAGGGGAGGAAATACTTAGAGGAAGAGATTTTGCAAAACAGAAAGAAAGCAAAGAGGAGAATTAGCACTTTGGCTTTAACCTTCCCTGAATGAGGGCAAGCTCATTCATGCTCTCAAACACACTTCACAAAAGGCTGACCTGGGAAAGCAGAAGGCACTGACAGAAAGGTTCAAAAACAGTTTAGCAATTTCTTTTAACAAGATGTTGAAAATCTGTATTAGTAATTTACGCCCACTATTGACTATAAAAAAAAAGAATCAAAGATGTTTTCAGTCACTCTGAAAATACAGTAATTTACTATGGCAGTTATTAAAGGAAAAGATAAAAGATGTTGGTATAAAGTTTGGAAAAGTTATTGTAGAGAGATGATACTTTTCACATAATTCAAGTTTTTGTGCTTTCTAAATGGCCTTTACTACATACAGTAAATGGTCTGCAATGATGACACAAACTTAACAAAATGCTCATAAACATAACACTTTTGCTAATTTTAGGAGTTATATGTTCCAGTTTATCCAAAGCTCTCATCCTCAACTCTTGAACAGCAGTGGAATTTTTCCTTCATGACTCCAGCAATTCTTTTTAATTTTACTTCATAATTAGTCAGATTTTTTGCTGGTATATCCTGTGTCATGTATATGGTATGTACATGTGTTTCCCACACATGACAGGCACCACCCAGCTCGCAAGCTTCAGTACAGACAAGATCCAAGCAGAATTTGTCAAAGAAAAAAAATAATTAAAAATCTAATTCTAAATGTACATTTAGCCTGACTGAATAGAGTGAACTTGAAGGTGGCTTTTTGCTTCTAGAAACAATGGAACAATTATTTCTCATCAGAAAACAAACTTGTTAGTAGTCTTTGTTGTTACACTGTATTAATTCTTAATATTTTCCTTTTTGAAAAGTAGTCGTAATTATAATAAATTATGAATAGACAGGAAGAGAGAGAGGAAGGTTTTATTTGAGCTTTTCAGCACTAGAAGCACAACTTTTTACTGTATAAGCTCAGTGAGGGCTATCTGAGCTGTACAGCTGTCTCTTGCAGTAGCTTGGACTTGGTCTAATCAGTGAGATTCAAGGACAACTGTAGACAGCACAATAAATAGCATCCTGTGACTTAGCTGAGGAAATGAAGATCTAAATGAATTGTTATTGACTAAAAGTCATCGTGTTAGTTCTCCAAGAACATCGGTATTGCATCGGATGATAAACAAATATTAGTATATGCTGAGATTTTTAGGAAAAAAAAAACCCAAACCATTACAAATGAAATAGAAAGCTGGTTTACATAGTGTGTGTCTAAATTCAAGACAACAAGTACCTCTGCAGTGTTCTTTACAACACACCACAAAAAAGGGTTCCTACAGAGCTGGAAATCTATCATAGAAATTGAACAAATTTTTTTTTTCCATATAAGATGATACTAAATTAATTTCTTCTCATGCTTGCACTTGAGGAGGGTCTTAAAAGGAGACTAAGTATGCTATGACTTGTTTGCTTGGAGAGGAGGCATAAGAAGATTTACAGATGTCTATAAAGGTCTTATCCAGATTATGAACCCTTTTAATATACACTATTAATGATATGTATACAGAACAGAGAATTGATAAAATAAAATAATAAAAAACCCTAAAATAATCAAATGAAGAGCACCAACAGATTATTAGATCTGCACGTGAAATGAAACTGAGATTGTCTGAAATATATAGGACACAGACCTAGAATTTGGCATGATCATTGTAAATTAGAGAAATGATCTTGGAAAACTGGGCTGAATCCAATAGGGACAAGTGTGAGGTATTACAAATAGGCAGGAATAATCAACTTCACAAACACAGGATGGGGAACAGCTGGCTAGATAGCAGTTTTTGGAAAGAGATCCAAGGGATAGACTAGACTACAGTCTGAACATGATCAAAAATATCATGCTGTTCTGAAGATGGCAAACATCATACTGAGATGTGTAAGTAAGTGGAATATAGCCTGAAAAAAATACGAACAAATCTCTCAGCTTTACACCACTTTGTAGGGCCTCATCTGGAGTACTGTGTCCAGCTCTGGTCAACATACTTCATGAACAACATCAGAGGGGGAACAGGGAACAATGAAAGGAAAGATAAGAGATCCACAAAGAGGACCACTGAAAAAAAAGAGTGAAAGATTCAAGTTGTTTAAATTAAGGAAAGCTGCAAGGGTGAAGTCTGGGCTATATAAAAAGCTTCAGAAAAGAAAAAGGCAATAATCTACTCACAATGCCCAGTGCCAAAGCATGAGAATGAATGGCCTTAACAGTAAGAGAGACTGAAATTAGATGTCAAGAACAACTTTGTAATGGTAAAGAACAGCTTCACTAGAAAGACAATGGAGTCTCCATCACTGGAGGATTTTAAAAATAGATTAGATCAACAGCTGCTAAGAGTCATGCAGGTTCAGTTGATACCAGCAGTATTCTAGACGATCCCTTGAGGTCTCCTCTTATCCTGTTTTCACATGTCTTCATGACTGAGTGACCAACATGAAAGTTATGAATACACTGTGATTATCCACCACGGAAAAATGGGCCAGACAGCAAATTCTACAGGAAGAGAAAATCTGCTTACTGTGGTGAAACTAAACAGGAGGAAACACAGCCATGGCGAGGCAAAATGTAACTTGGTGTATTCCCGGCAAATGAATATGCAAACACTTCTGCAAAGAAACCTTGAAGTCTGGAAATTGTTGGGCTTCATAATCCATAAAAAGAGTCCAGAAGTGTCTCAATGAGGAGGACATATTACTTCATTTTGCTCTTTCTTATGATGACAAATGATACAACAGGACACTGAGCTAGATAAACCATTTGTCTGATCCAGAATGCTGTCATTACTATGAAATACCTTTCTGGAAATATCTTTGATTTGCACAATGACTCTGGTGAACATTTCCAAATAAGGAACATGTTAGCAGAAGAAAAGGCCTGTTCATAAACCATTCGCAAACAAACAAAAAGCAATATGTGTGCAGTACATCTGCTGGATAATGTATATATTCACCACGAATTATTCAGCCAACTCTACTAAAGGACCTGGGTTTTTTTTCCTTTTTTTTTATAACAACCATGGAAGCAAATGTTATCTCTGACTGATGCTTTCATTACTCTCATCTTTTCTGTCTGTCCATAAAGTCAATTCAGGAAGTACTTTGTTTTCTCACTGATCTTTTGATTCAGAGGTGAATGACAACTTTAACCGTACAGCTAAACCAAATGCCTCAGGATGGCATGGGTAGCAGGAAATTCATATTTTTAAATTAGAAGGACAAAAATTGCCCACAGCCAAGTAATAGACTATCACATAAACAGAAACTTTGTCACATGAAATAGTAGCATTCCAATTTCAGGACAAAAGCAAGATAAAGTTAAGGACATTTGAAAACAAAAGCTTGAGTAAAGTGACTCATGTACCGATAAACCAGATAAAAAGATAAAGCACTGTGTAAAAAATAGAATGTTGCTAATACGCATGATACAACATTTGGTTGGCACTTATTTCTTCTTTTTAAATATTATTTTCTCTTTAAATTCTTTTTTTCAGCCTCCCCTTTCCCTTCTAGCTTGCAGTCCTTTGTTCTTTCCTTTTTAATGACTAGCAGTGATTTAGTTATCTAGGTCATTCATTTACCTTGAATTGTTTGCTGTGGTACAACAAATATCAATTGAAACCTAGGAACTCCTGTTAACTTTGCTTACATTGTTGAAAGTGGTTTTAGAAAAAAAAAAAAGAATGCCTTAAATATTTTTAATTAGTTAAAAGGTTTTAACTTTAAAATTTGAAATAAATTTAATATGAATTGTAAAAGTCAATGAGTTGCTAAAATGTGTGCAGTCTTTCTATTCATTAGGCAGTGTGTTTTCACATTTCTCTGTTAGCATAAGAAAACTCTGAAAATTCAATTAGTTGAATTAATGCAGTGTGCAAAACAGCACACAGAAAAATTCCCCATCATCGATGGCATGTACCACTTTTGCCCTATTATGTGGGAGAGTCAAATTTTGACACAGCTTCTCTTATGCATTCATTTTCAAATCTCTGCAAGCAGTGTGATGCTTGACAGCAGATACAAGGCAGTAGATAAGTAAGTGGCTTGTATTTTGCTAAACAGGATCGAAGAACAACGATGTTTGAAAAAATATGAGATAACAGGAAATCTGTATGTTCATATCAGCCATTTTTTTTATGAACCATTTAGGGTAGTCACCTCATCCTCTTGTAACACGGATGATGATATTTTCAGATTCTTCTGGGCGAGAAAGATAAAAATCTTCTTTCAGATGTGGATTACTACAGTACATTATATATGAGATTACCATAACTAGGACCTTTATGTTTAGGTAACAAAGAAAACCATCAACAGCTAGAGATCTGTTGTGTCTTAAATGGCTTATCTCATTTCCCATAGGTGTTTCATTACCTTGTGGTCCCATTTTGTTTGTTGTCTTCAGCTGTGCTATGTTATCATTCACATATGCATACCGAAACAGATATGTATAAGTATCTCCACACATACATATATAAAAATGAAGTTCAATGGACAGAGACCACCTGCTTTGTGTATGTACAGCTCCTAACACAATTATCTAACACAATGATCTCTATGTACAAAACCAGTTGAAATGGCAAATGCTTCTGTTCCTTCATTCAGTACCCACCCTGTATAGAGCTTGTTATAGCAGTGACCAGTAGATGAGAGAGATTTTTCTGGTGCCAATTCCTGGCTCCAGCTTTCATCCTTTTCAGTCATGTATATGTGTAAGTTGACTTTCTGGGGAATAGAAATTGCCTGGGTATTCAAATAATATTTAACAACTTTTCTCTTGATCTTCCAGGCTAGTTCATAAGCTCAGGACCGTGAAAATGATTGATTTTTTAGTTCAGCATTATGGTTCAAATCTCTAAGTGTGTCTTGTCCTTCAGGCTCTCTCAGGTAAGTGCCTTGATCACAGGGCTGTAGATGAGGTACATCTATACAAGATGTGTGTGAATGAATCAGTCTTCAGAGCATGAGGAAGAAGTTCAAGACTCCTGAATAGGTCTGGAACTGCTTTTAGTGTGCTACACAGTCAATCTGAACAAGAGCAATAAGACCAATCCTTTGTATCTTCAACACATCAGCAAATGCTTTTGGCCCAAATTGATATGGACATTGGTTCTGGAACTCAAGCCATGTGAAATGAAGCATCTCTATAGTCTTTGTTATACGTTGTACTCTGGTGTTCCATCAGTTTGTAAAACTTTTTCTTTGGAGAAAGTTTTTCTTGACTAAAGATCTCTAAGCATTTCTTGGGGTTTTTTTTGGGTTTTTTTTTTTTTTCTGTCAGCCTATGCTTGTCAAGTGTCTATGGCTTCTACACATGCATATAGAAATATAGAATCAGAATTATTTAGGTTGGAAAAGTCTTTTAAGATCATAAAAGCCAACCATTAGCCTAACACTGTCAAGCCCACCTCTAAACCATGTCCCTAAGCACTGCATCTTCATATCTTTTACACCTCCAGGAATGGTGACTCAACCACTTCCCTGGGCAGACTGGTCCAGTGCTTGACAACACTTCATTCACTGAAGAAATGTTTCCTAATATCCCACCTAAACCTTCCCTGGTGCAACCTGATGCATTGAATGCAGATTAGGAACATCTTTTACAGAAAACATAAAGAATTATGTGTTCTGCAACTGTTAAATGCCATAATATGTATGTCCATGAGAATGGTAAAAACTTCTAAATGTTATTGTTCTCGGATGTAGGGATATCTCTTTCTAATGGGTTTTAGAAATCCCTAGCACACTTCAGACATTAGAAGGTAGATTTTTTTCCTATACTCACTTCTTTTTCCATCAGCATATTTATTAGTTCCAAACGCCTCACCTTTTACTGAAACAGGTAACACTCACACAATGTTGTCTTTGTGGCTGTCTTTGCCTTTAGCGTATAGATTACCAGATGCATTCTGCTTTATTTCGTTTCCTTTGGAAATGCTCCTCTGCACTTTGTTGCACTAATTCACGGGCAGCTTGAAAGCATACTGTCTTACATGTAACACTCAGCCAAATACCTTGAATAAGATGTGAGTTGCCTAGGAATAAATAATGGTGAAATGACACCACCAGGACTCAGTAAGTTGTTTGTCTTTGATACCACCTCCTATTCCACAGATGTCCTCTGCTTCCATTGCACTCTTCTCTATTGCACCTCCTGCCTATATTGCCAGATATATATCCCCTATTCTTCCCCCTACACAAACAGTAGATTGAATTGCTATCCTTCTCTTGTGTTAAACTGAACAATGCTGCTTTTTCTTTGACGCTTACTTGTTAATATGGGCATGCTCTCTCCTCTCCCCTTTTGCTTAATCCATTAGTAACACCTCCCAAAGATATTTTCCACTCCAGAAACTCCCTCCAAACTGACTGTAGTGGGGTCCTCAGGAGTTAGTTTGCACTAGATGTCCCACTGTTCTACAGCTGCACATCCATGAAACATACGCACAAGTGTAACCCAAAATTTATCACTATAGTTGATGTTTATGGTTTCCAAGGCCTTAAAAAGATGGTCATCTGAAGTTTATTTGAACAATGTTCAGATATGCTTGGTGACAGTTTTGATCCAGAACATTTTATTTAAATTATTTTAAATCTCAAGGGATAAGGTTTTATCTCCAACCTGATATCAGTTACTAACACAACCACAAAAAGTATTTGTGTTGTCAAAAAACTACCTTAGTATTTTTTGCAATGCAGAGGTGTTAACTTGATTGTGTACTTGGTCATTTCACAACCACACAGGAAAACTTTCTGTCTCATGGAGTCCCAGCTAAGCAGAATCTATGTAGTTGAATACAGCTAATAAATGTGGCTGTTTGGAACTCAGAATTAACAGAGTTTCTCATGTTCTCTGGGGCTAGTAAAGGTCCCAGAACAAAAGTACAATGGAATGAAAATGTCAAATTGCAGCCTTGGGACTTTAACATGCCATATAGATTGGGAAAAAAAATTCAAAGAAATACAGAATCACAGAACATTAGGTGTTGGAAGGGACCTCAAAAGATCATGTAGTCCAACCCCCCCTGTCTGCACAGGATCACCTAGATTAAACCACACAAGAACACGACTAGATTGGTCTTGAATGTCTCCAGAGAAGGAGACTCCACAACCTCTCTGGGCAGACTGTTTAAGTGACCTGTAACGCTCATGGTGAAAAGGTTTTCCCTTACATTCAGATGGAACTTCCTGTGTTGCAGCTTGGACCCACTGCCCCTTGTCCTATCACTGGCCATCACTGGGAAGAGCCTGGATCCATCCTCCTGACACTCACCCTTTACATATTTATAAGCATTAATGAGGTCAGTCTGCTCTTCTCCAAGCTAAAGAGACCCGGCTCCCTCAGCCACATGTCCTATCACTGGGCATCACTGAGAAGAGCCTGGCTCTGTTCTCCTGGCACTCATCCTTTACATATTTATAAACATTAATAAGGCTCAGTCTCCTCCAAGTTAAAGAGACTCAGCTCCCTCAGCCTTTCCTCATAAGAAAGGTGTTCCTCTCCCTTAATCAACCTGGTGGCCCTGCGACATTCAAAAATTCAACTGTTCTAAGAAAATATCACGTGGAAATGATGATAAGTCCTGGAAAATACTGAGATTCAGGCAACAAATAAACAGATATCCTGTGCAAAAATATTTGCTAAATTTAAGAAATGATTGCCTTAAATTGCTTAATAGTCAGCCCAAGAAGAGCACTAAACCAGAACATAAACCTAGCTTTCTACAATGTGAAAACTCACTTGAAAAGTAATTTCCACAGGTGCTCATCTGATGAAAAGAAAGAACTAAGCAACAGTATGGCAGTATTAAGCTGACCAAATGCATACATCAATTTTTAATCATATTAACTGTACTTGATCACACGCTCCATCAATCACAGACTATTAAAAAAAAATCCTAGCTCATGTGTGGATGGTTATATTCTACATTTCTTCAGATAAACATCACCTTAGGTGTTTCAGAAGTTTAACAAATTTCTATTGCCTACATCATAACACAAAATAATCTGATGATCTTTCATGAAAGTCTATCTTCAGTTAACTGACAGCTTCTGCATGATAAGAATATGCAAATAAAATCTTACTATGGCTCAGCTTCTGCATGATGCACTTTTTTATCTCACCAAGATTGTTTCTCTGTCAGTGATGTAACAGGACAAAGCAGATATGTGTAGGGAACACCACAAGGCACCATGAAGATAATGTCCACTTTGAGAATGGAAGTGCTGAGCTACATAGATGTTACTGAGCAAGAAATTCTGTCCATCCACCCAGGGAGAAGTGGAGATACTATTCCAGATACACTTAAAAATGTTTAAAGATATTATTCAATTATTAACTATTCATTATCTCCTGTTTTTACTTACTGTGAAGCATGAAAAGCAGTTTGGTAACACCACTGCAATTTTTGTACACTCCTTTCTTCCAGAGGGAAAAGGTGAAAGGGTATTTGGCAGTACAACTTTAAATATTGCATAATCCTTGTAGTCAGTTATCTCTGTTGGCAGCCAAACAGAAGTGCCTAGAGTCATAAACCACAGCAAAGGGCATTTACAAATATCTAATAAACACAGTTACTTAAATCCAACTCTGCTGTTGTGCTGTCCCCACAGACTTCAGATTACAAAGGCATGGGAAGGGAAATGCCTCATCTCCCAGGCTGTGACCCATTCCTCCTTTCTTCTTCTTGGGAATGTAATTAAGTTTCTTCTTCTCTACACTTCTAGGCCAGTCTATTGGACTGGACAGCTCTGTGCTATTTCTTTTTCTTCCTCTGAAGCTTCTTGACTTCTTTCTCTCTGTACTCGATCCTCAACAGACCTAGCTACTTTGATGATATTATGGGTTGGCAGCCAGAACTAAAAATAAGAAAAAAGAAGCCTACTGACAAACTGGCTNAAAAAAAAAAAAAAGTGTCATCAGTGCGTTTAATGCCAAAATCCTTGTGCAACGAACACAACTGGCATGAACACTTGGATGCCTCCCAAATGCAGATGGAAATGTCAAAGAAATGATGAAGGTAATATTGTCTTGAACTGAATTGTTCCATAACCAATATCTTCCACAGAAGGAGGAAAAAAAAAGATTCTCTCTCAGCTAAAAAAATAAAAAGTGACATAGGTAGATCACGACCCTGACAAGTACTCAAAGTCAGCTGGCAAAAAAAAAAGTTTTAAAACAACAGCAACAACAAGGCAGCAAGCAAGCTGCGAAATGATAAAAGCATTCAGTAAAATGTATGGATAGAGCAGGGAAGTAACTTGAAAGCCAAGTGTCACAAATATCAGAATACTTGTAAAGCACAGGAAAAGGAGTCAAGGATTATTGTTTTATTCTTGAGTGTTCTGGAGACATTTTGTGTGAGACTTTGGCCAACTGACAACACAAGAAGTGACATCTCAGCTAGGACAAACAACATCAATGAAAAGTGAACACATAAATAATCCTGCTTTGGAATTATCCATTAAATGTTTCTCCATAAGGACTAATGTACAACACTATTGACGCGGTAAATCAGAATTATTTATTAGCCTTTAAACAGGACAAATTGACTTCTTACTGGTACTTTGACATTTTTATTTTAGTCATTGGACCTCACACGTGAAGAAGGGTTTGGTACAAAAATATGGTAGACATGCAAAAGTAAACATACAGACTTACTTGAATCTGGAGGTCATAGTCATAGAAACATATGCTGAATGTGATAGAAGATATATGGTATAGAATTATGAACCTTGGCTTGAGTAGCAGGTATTAGAAAGTGGACAGAATTTTAAAACTTTTCTGCCTGTACGTGGGGACACAAGCAAGAGAATAAGGCTGAGAGATATGGAAAGATTTTTCATTTTTTATTTCTACAGAACAGGAAATAATTATGAAAATTTGAAGACACTTTGATGCAAAATCTGTTCTGTGCATGATTAAGAAATTTGTAGAAGATCATGGCACACAAGTCAAAAACATGCTTCTATAAATCTCATACCTCTAATATGAAATCAGAGTTATGCATTCCCCACATCAGACTGAGAGATATGCCAGTGAACAGTACAACCTCGGGTCTGACTGTCATCTTGCTTAATTTTTCAGTTTAGTTAAGGATTTGAATGACACTGGTTTAAAACTACTACAGGAACAAAAAAAAATATTCAGAGCAATTATATGCAGAGAAAAATAACAGAAGCCAGTATCTTTGCTTCTGAGAGATAGGAAACGGGGGAATAAAAAAGTGAGCGAATGGTCTGAAGGACAAACATGTGATGGGGAAGCTGCTACTGAACAAATATATTTTCTTGTATTTTTAGGGCATGCGTACTGTCACGTAAAGAGTAAACAGGATTAAAAATAGACTGATGCATATATAGAACCACTTAGATGTACAGTTAATGGAACTGGTGCAGAGAGCTGCATGGATGTTTTGGGTGTAGCTCAGCTTCAGAAAAGCTCCCCTTTGCCTGTAACAAAGCAGATACCCTAGTTCATGTCACCCAAGGGCAGATACCAGATTCAGGTGTTTAATCTTTGAAGAAAATCCTACCCCTGCTGTATCCTAATGTACTTCTATTCCAGCAGCTGAAATGTTGACAGGAGAGTTTTGTAATAACTGTGTTAAGAAAATATTGCTCTGAGCCGTTTAATAAGGCATGAAGAATTTGTTATGGTCAGGGTTTAAACAGTGATGGAATGACACAGAAAATGGTTAAGAACCAGCTCCTGTTTTTTACCTCAGGCAGGAGGGTTTGGGAAGAAAGTGAAAGGGTTTCAAGATCCTCTCTGTCTCTCTTTTGAGTGTGCGGGGGGACCAGACCAGAGAACAGTGATATTCATTTATATTTATATCAGTTTTCTTCAATTATCTATGCTCCAGTTTGGCAGTCTGCAGCCAGCACATCCTGTGCTCCAACTTCAGACCTTAACCCTGGATAAACATCCTCAATGTCTGGCAGCACCATAGGTGTATGTAAATGTTAGGATACATGAATGATTGACATAAGGAGAAGGCATAGAGGAACAAAAAGGGTGAGCACTAGCTGTAGCTGGGTTCTGCTCTGCAGGCCACTTTTATCAGTGAGCAGAGGGCTTTCTATCTTTAAGAGAGAACTAGTGTCCCCCAACCATGTTTTAGAGATGTAGTATATTGAAAATTTTGTAGGAATATAAAGGGCTTTAATGATGCTCCTCCCAAATAATTTTGGTGCTATTCATTGTTTCTCTCTTATTACAAATCCAAGGTAAACTGTAATATCTGCTTTAACAAAACACATGAGGCCGGTTGTAAGAAGCTGCTAAACCCATAGCCCGGTTGAAGTGTGGCAGCCGCAGCTCCATGCCCCCAGGACAAGGAGAGCAGCACAGATGGGGCACAACACTCACTCCAACATGAACAGCACCAACGTCCTTGTCCTGGTCCCCTCTCTGGCTGATCAGGATGAGTCTGTTAGTGGAAAATTGTATATACATACCTGCTACCTGATTTGCACAGTAGCTGGCCCTGGACACAACATCTCTCTGGTTGGTGGGACTTGGGTGTGTGAACACCTCAGCACACAGCCACACGGCAGCTGCTGGCACTCAGACCTATATGTGCATATGTACACGCACAGAGACATGTACCCTAAAGACCTCTGCAGCACCTGACTTCTAGATATCCAGTTTACCTACTTGCAGGCTCTTTGATCCTCCAGTTTCCTCTGCTTACCTCATGAATAAGCATGCAAAATAGCCTCTCTGATATCTGGTAGCCAATCCATGTACACGGGATAGAGTCCCCTAACACAGGAAAACAGTCAGAAGCGGAGTTCGATGAGAAAAAACTTGAAAGACTGTGATGATTTGGCACAAGGCATTAGCAGACATACATACTGACCAACACTTGTTTACATGGAAAGAGCCTTTTATTTTTCCACTTTGTTTTCCCATGTTTGCTATTCCCCAAACCACCCTGATCCCTTCCTTTCCCCACCTTTGGTTTCTGCCCTAAACTTTCTATCAAAAGTCTGATACCATCTCCCAAAGAACTCCGTACCAAATGGGTTGCCCTCAGTCTGTGAAGTGCCCTGGGGAGACCCTCTCAGTTGGCTTATCGTGGTGGGTCTCACCCTGCCTGTGGGGTTTATCATCCCGTGATGGAACGGGGCAGGGTTTCTGGCTTGTTCCTCTTACTGGGGTAGTAGGGGCTCATGCCCTTACCCCTAGGCTTCAGTGAACCTCTGTATTTGTTGAGATGAGCCTTTAATTACATAACCTAAAACTTATCATCTACCTTATCTTTTGTTTCGGCAATGAGGACGATGAAGGGTCTGGAGGGGAAGTTTTATGAGGAGAGGCTGAAGTCCTTTGGTTTGTTCAGCCTGGAGAAGAGGAGGCTGAGGGGAGACCTCATCACAGTCTGTGGCTTCTTGACAAGGGGGAGTGAAGGGCCTGGCACCATTCTCCTCCCTTTGGTGACCAGTGATAGAACCCAAGAGAACAGTATGAAGTTGCAGCAGAGGAGGTTTATGTTGAATGTTAGGAAGAAGTTCTTTACTGAGAGGGTGGTCAGTCACTGGATGGAACAGGCTCCACAGGGAAGTGATCACAGCACAGACTGAGTTCAAGAAGTATCTGGATGACACAGTCACATACTCTGACTTGTCTGGCCCTGTGTGGAGCCAGGAGTTGGACTCGATGATCCTATGGATCCCTTCCAACTAAGGAGATTCTATGATTCTATGGATTGTTTGGTTTTTTGCTAAACAACTTGCAGGTTGCAGCATTCTGGTTGCCATCTGAGTGATTTATAACAGCAGCTGCTTCTAACTCCAGACTGCAATCCCATTTTCACTGACAATCAATTGGCTTTGGCCACTACTTGAGTGGAGACTTCTGAATAAGTATACACCAACATGCTTCCAGAGTACCCACTGGCCTAGAACTCAACTCCTCTCAGGAAGAAAGATGCCTAGAACTAAAGGAGAGAAGAGAAAATTCCTTTTTCTGTGATCTGTTAAATCAGAAGGAGGAATATTTGTTCCAACTTCACAGCTTTGCAACTAGAGCTATTATATTTTTCAATAATAATCTCCATTGTTGCCCCCTCCCCTATTTTCTTAATTTTCTACAAGCCATACCTTTTCAATTATTTATGCATTTCAGGATAAGAAAAAACTGTTATTATGGGCTTTTGCATGTGGCTGTATACCACTTAGCATTCCAATAGCTCTTCATGCCCCTGCAGTATCCAAACTATTAGGAAAAGCTGGCATGAGAAAGTTCCAGAAAAGTTTTTAGCTACTGAAATTAGCAAAATCATGGATTGACTTTATTGTAAATAACCAGATGAGAGTCATAGTAGCAGTCAATTTCTCAGTCCTTTAATGCTATTTAGACTACATCCCTTCATGATGAAAAGATATGAGAGAGAAAACCACAGCACATTTTATTAGTAAGTATCTTTTATTCGTCAGAAATACTATCAAGAGACTCGGTCTATGCTATGAGTCTATCCAAATATTTTAATAGGACCCCGCTCAGCACTTTCCTAAGATGAAGACAGAGGGATTTTGGCTGAGTTCAAATTATGATCAGGAAGTTCCTCTGTGAACATAAGCAAGAGTGCTGATAGAGGCCGATGACTGACTGAGTCTGGAGGTTTACAATGCTGCAGCGATTTCTGGCTCTTCTCCAGCTTTGAGGATAGAGTCTGCCAACTTGGCAGGCTGGAGAACTCACTGTGGCAATTTTTCAAACGGAAGAAATGGTCCAAGAAGGAGCTGTAACTCTATATAAACTGCCCAGAACTGATGACAGGGGCCTCTGCTTCAAAGATTCTGGCCAAGAACCGAGTGAATCATTGTATCTGGCTGAAGATGGACAGTGTATTTATGGAATACCTGTGGGCATTCACTGTGTAGCTACAAATTGCCAATGAAACTGTGGCTTCTAGTTCGACTTGTTGGAGAGTGAGATGTCTGATTTTTCTGGACCTCAAAACCTGGAAGTTCCTTTAAGTTCTCACAAAGATGTGGTCACTGAAACAACTTGCTTACATTTTAATTTGTCTTGGTTTGCTTTGAAAGGCAAAAGGTCTTCCAGAAGCCCTTTCTGCACTATACCATGGTATTACCTTAAAATCACTAGTAATTTTTTTGAAAATCTGGAGAACATTCTTTCTTTGGCCTCTAAATAAATAAATAAACAATCAAATGAACAAACAAACAAATAAATAAGTAAAGCAAGCTTGTTTAGAGAGCTTGTCAGAGGTTTTCTCCCACATAAATGTTTCTGATGCTTTTCTCTGTTCGGTCTCAAGTACTGAGATGGATTTGATGTATCCAGAAAAATTTTCAAGCTCAAACAAGCATGACCTTGGCTAATTTTTCCTGTTGAATTCAGCAAGAGCTACATGACTTGGCCATAAACTCTGCTAAAAAACACTCCAAATTCCAAATATGAGATGAAAAAGCTTACTTCTGATGTTTCTTGAAGGTTCATCAGGAGGAGGGAAAAAAGCCCACAACAGTTTCTGCTTAACGAAATGGAAAATAATGTAATTATGCCTCACTGACTGTAGAGAGTCAGAAGGTCAAAACTCAACATCAACTTGGTCTACTGGTTAGACTAAGTTGGTCTCACCTGATGTCACCACACAATCAAGAGGCACAATCTTCTATAACAATTAGACCTCATGGTATGGATTATGGAGCTTGTGTTTTATCCCTTTAATTTTAAAGTGTCCAGGCATTTATATTCGTTTTTCTTAGAACTTTCATGGGTTTCCTAAACTTGCACATCTTACAAGAATTTACATCTACTGCTTGTAACTCTGGGCTAGTAAGAGTTTAATATACAACTTCTCTTAATAGAGCAGTGTTGACAAAACTCTATTAAGTGCTACATCACTTTCAAATGATGAAGATATGGATACATGTGTTCATTCAAGCTGTTAAGCAGAGCAATACCCTACTCCAGGCAAAGTCCTTCATACATATTTTTCTTACTTATAGTACTCTCAGTTCCTCATAGGAACTCAAGGTCACTTTTGTTATTGTTTATTTCTTTCTTTCCTGAGAGCAAGATTATTCTATAATATACTTCCTGTTTATCTACTAGCTCACTGTTACAGAAAAGTTATTTTTTTCTTTTCTAAAAATGGTAAGAAATAGAAACTTCTTCAAGTGAGTGGCTGACATTCCAGCACCTTCAGCTGGAGAGAATTTGAGATGTAAAAGCAACCTGCACAGGCCCTCATGAAAAGCAAAATAATAACATCCAGAGGGAGAGAGAATGAAGGAGAGCTCATCCAAAGCTTTCTGAAAAGGTTTAGCACACTTACCATTCCTATATACATAATTTAACTTTCCCACAGCTCAGCACATCACACTATATAACGAAAGGATCACCAACACACCAAGCTGATGCTCTGTTGACAAATATCCCAATTTTATTGGAATTTGTGTATTTATACTACAACTATCTGCAGTGGTAAGGAGATTTAAAAAAAAAAAACCCAAACCAAAAACCAAACAAGTATTACCTGAACACAGAATAACTTCCTGCAACTGTAGATGTGAGCTACAGCAAGGGCAAACTAGCATGGGCTGTCTCGAGGCAAACAGGAGGCATTATGTGGAGCCAGTGTACCCTACTTCTGTTGAACACTCCAACTTGTGAGAATAAAGGATTGTGTGTGTGTGCTGAGTGGGTCAGGAAGTAACAGACAATGAAAGGAGCAAGGAAGAGAGAGAGAATCTCAACGTGGCCTGGCATCAAAATATATCATTATAGGTCCAGTATATTGCATTATATACAATTATTGTAAAAAAAGTTCCAGGGCAGAAGAACTGTTCTAATCACTCTTTGTCCTACTTGGCTCAGCATAACTAGATTGGAAAAATTTATAGCTTTTTGAGACAATACTGGGTTTTTTGTTGTGTTTTTTCTTTTCCTTTTTTTTTTTTTTCCCAGCAGAAACAGCATGTGAGGCATCTTTTTTATTATTCCTTTCCATATCAGGTACGGTTTAACATCATACAAGCTAATTGTTAATTTTGGTCCATTAACTTGGAATAGACCTGGGTTTGAGGCTTCTTATATCTTACATACAAGATAAACAATATTTATTGCATTCCAAATGCACCAGGAAATAGCTGTTGGGGTTGACTAGAGCAAAGAATTTTTTCTAAGTGGTCAGGTTCAAACATAAGATGTGAGATTGCAAAGCTCCACTACCTAAAACACCGGGTCATTCATTCCCAAAAAGAAGACTTTTTCCATGACTTATCCCACCTTCAAATCTTCCTTTAAATCCTGACTTAGCTGTGAGCAAAGTGGTAAAGAGCTCTTGGCTGCTTTTGAATGAAAATCTGTGATGTCCACTCTTCGGAAGCTGGCAACAATGAAAGCAATCATGCTGTTTTTCATCTGAGTGCAGGTTTCCTGGACATTCTTTATGTTCCCTTTAAAAAGCAATCCTATAAATATGACTGTGGTGGCAGGGGAATGCACACAGTAGACAAATGTGTCCCTTCACTAATGGTCTGATAAATTTGTCAGATTTTTGGTGACATAATTACAGCTTGGTCAGCCCCCGCTATTATGCATCACTGTTTGTGATAAACAACGCTTAGCCCTGGGTGTTTTAGCAAAGTCTTTGAGAAAACTGCAGGCATGTAAATCACTGGCTAACTAGGGCTGCAGCAAATTGTTCCCCAGCATTATGAATGCCAGCAATCTGGACTATCAAAGCTCATGAGAGATCCCAGGATCTTGATCTGTTTGGCTGGGACAGATAGAAGAGTAGCTGTATATGGAGCAGATAAAGATGGTGAAAAGTTGTTGTATGGATAATTCACTAACTCAATTAAACCTTTACAGGTTATAATATTCAATAAAAGCACACTCTCATAAAAAGTTCATCATAAGTTTGGTTTTAATGAGGAACGTATATGCAATCTAACGCACAGACTGGCATAAAAACACGCAATCATGCTTAAATTTTCATCATAATTATATTTTTTTTCTAGATCCAGCACACTCCCTGACAGAGCTTTTTGGAGTATTTGGTTTATTTCTGAAGACAATTACATTTGCAAATGTGATTAATGTTGGTTTAGTGGAAGCTTATTTTTTTTGTGTAAAAGTAGAATTATTTTATTATTTTAAAGTGAAATATTGAACCATTTTTTAAGAGATCAACGCAGTCTTGTTCAACAGATTGGTGGCTACACTAGCAGTGTCATTGGCTTTGGCTTACATCCATTACACAATTTATGTCAAAGAAGCTGAATATGGAGGAAGCATAATGAGGATTTCCACTTATTGTCCACTGGTACAGAACTGCTTCCCCAGCCTTCTTTGCTCCAGACTAGAGCGTGCCTTTCCTGCAGAGTCCCTGAGCAGGACATAGTTCAAAGCCCTTCCAAAAGGAGTAATATGGAAGGATCTTTCCCCAAAATCTCTGCTGTTTCTTTTAAAACACTGTTCATAGTCACTTCCCTCCAGCAGCCCCTTGACAGGAACGGCATCTACATCCCCAGATCATAGGAGACTCATGCAGAGGAGGTTTTTCCCTGCTCTCTTTCCACTTTCCATAGTTAATCACAACCACTCACTGCCTAGCTATTGTGCCTAGCTATATAACTATGGCACAAAGCCTTTCATTTGTGTTTTTACTAATGTTATTTGTAGATTGGATTGTAGCTGCTGCCTCTCATCTTCCACTGTCTTTTAAAAAATGAATAAAATAAAAATATAATAATAATAATAAAAAAAGAGGAACAATTATTGGCACTGTTCAAACAGCTCTCCCTGTTCTGCTCTCAGGAAGGCAGCCTTTGTACGAAGCTTGTGGAGTTGTTCCCATTCACAGCAGGGCTGAATTTGGCCTGAAATGCTGCCCTAGTAAACAACACAGGCATCCTCTTACAAGTTGTGAAAGGTAGTGGAGTGGTTGGTCTCTGCATCTGAGATGAGACAAGCTTGCAGTCCCAGTCCCTCACCTTTCATTCCTCATACAGGCTTTTTTTTGATCACACAAATATGGACCTTCAGTTGGGCAGTCAGGACCAGCCTTCCCAAGGAGCACAAATAGATTCTGCCAAAACAGCTGTCTACAGAACAGGCTCACATGCAGATGATCTTTATCAGGCCAGTGAAGTTGTCACTGTGCTGATGGTTTTCTCAGGGGAGGGTGTAACATCTAGAAGAGCTTCAGTGTCGAATCAGATCCTCAGCAAGAAGTAAGCTAAATGAGGTGAATAAAATGGGAGGCAAAATGTGTCTGTTCATATTGTGAGAGGAGCAGAAATCAAACAGAGAGAATGACTGTTAATAATAAAGGAAAGGAGGAAGAGAATGTGTTTAATAGAAGTTGATCAATGTGAAATAATTATTTGAGCTATTTTATGTACACTTTGCTTTTTAGGCTTTGTAGGAAATGGATTTGAGCTTTTTGAGAGGGAGTTCAAAATATATTTACATGTTAAAGGAAGTCACACCTTGCTTGATTTATTTTCCTAGGATGTTGAAATGGATGAGAGGAGAAGGAAGGTCCTTTCTGATCTCCTTGCAGGTTGATTTTCCCAGGCTAATATGTTCATGTCAAGACTGTCTCCAGCATCTCTCTCTTGAAGTTTTTTTTTTTTCAGCAGATTCTATATATTTATCTCTGACTAGGTATTCCTAAGCAGCAAACCCACACTTCTGATGACTACCTGAAAAACAAGTTAGAATCATGAATCCATTTAACACATTCATTACCTGACTACAATATGCAAGTTTTTGAGGAAACAAATATAGCACTTACAGAATCTCTGTTCCTCAGAGAAGCATTTTGTGTTAGTATATCTGCAGCTAGCCAGAGATAGGCTTTTTATATTACAACTTGTCAGTGGTTGGAATTGAGAGGAAAAAGAATGTTAGAGATGATGCATCTACCACTGTGGATTATTTCACACCAAAATCATTACAGTAAAAGGCAGCAAGCTGAGCAAGCATGCAGTCATAACCACGCTCACTGAAGAGCTGTTTGGTAAGGTGATGCTCTGACTTCAGGAACTGCAAGTTGTATAGAAAAAAACCACATGAAATGGTCATACTATGTCAGCTCATACTACATCAGAAAGTGCTTGTTTATGCTGTTTGAAATCTTTCTGAAAATTCAGAAGTGACCATCCCAATCATTATTTTGAACAGAAAACACCTATACCCATAACCAAAATTCAAATAGAGTTGGGTACTCAGATAGAGAAAAGTCTCCTATATAGCACAAGGACTATACACTTGTCCCATGCCTCACCTTTTCTGTATATTTCCAGAGCTGTCCAATCTCAATCTCATGGTCCACTTTCCTGACCGATAGTAAAGTTTTAATGCTGGTTCAAAGTTCCATATGACCCATACAGAGTTGACTCACTACAAAAATAGATTGCTGTGGCCTGGATTCCCTGGACTGATCCCAGTTACTTACTCAGAATGGTAAATGAAAAAAAAAAATCACAATCCTTCTCCAATATATCATATGATATTTGTGGTTATGCACTTCTCTCAATATTCACCAAAGACCAGCCTGAATCATCACCTGTCTTGTTTTAACTTAGGCCTGTCTATGACCACTTTTGAATAAGTAGACTACCAATGTATGTCTCTACTGATCTGTAGGAAAATTCCTGGGAGTTGGAGATTGGTTAAGACATTTTTCAAGGATACAGAGAACAGCCAAGAGCTGGGTCAGACATGACCTTTAGTCAAGGCATGTTTTTGTCCTTCCCTTTAACATCCTCAGTGTGTGAACTGGAACCTTTGAGCCTTTGACATTGGTTTTGGTATAATAAAAACATGGATTTTGAGGAGTGCCCACACAATACAGTGATTGGAATATCTTTGCTTAGAAGAGCCAAATAAGAAACCATTGTGGCACCTCTCATTTTGATCTTCCAGCATTCACTTTATGTTTCAATTGTCTGTACTTGCTGCTTAACTATAGTGTTGCATGTAGACCCAAATAAGTGGTACTCCAGCCATCATCCATTTCAATGTTTCAGAGAGAAGGGGATTTATGATATCCATGAGATCACTGTGGTACCAGATTTCCACATACTTCTCTGTGGTCTTTCTTAACATGGAAGCCAATTTAATGTGATGTCTCTTCTTAGAGGCTCTAAATGTGCCTATAGAGAAAAACATTCTAGTTTTCAAACTAAGCATGCAGTGCAAGGTGAAAAGCTGTGCATTAGAAGTTACCAGTAAGTTATATGATCTTAGGACCTTCCTTTCTCTTGTCCAAGAACATGGATGCTGCCCTACTTGGGGAGCATTCTGTATATTAAATAAAAAATAAACCATACCAACAACCAAAAAAAACAGAAGGCCAAAACCAGCATTTTGTGGAGACCTTATTTAGTTAGGGGTGCAATTCTGGACTCTAAGGAAAGTTGATTGGAAGACAATATGTATTTCATCAGACAAATTACTCCACCTGAAGACCTTGCTGTATGGATACAGATTGAGATGAATGTAATCTCCAGGCTAGTATGACTCTTGTAAGCTATTTAACAGATGAAGGCTAAAAAACTATTCTTTTGCTTTGCTTCATTATGTAAAACTAAGCATTTGAGACATACCTCTATGTGGGTTTACTGCCTATATTAGGTGCAAGCAGACTGCGGTTGCTACTCACCATAGGAGGAAATTTCTCTTGTAATCACATTCTCACAATCCATTTAAATCAGTGTTTTATAGAGAGTTACCTGTTATTTATTTTCCTTCTTGAATTTTCAGGGTGCATTATAAGACACCTAGCAAAAGAGATTTCCATGAAGTCTTGCAAATATTTTTATGAAGAACTTCTAAGCTGGAAGTTCATATGCTTAAAATTAGAGGAAGGGAATTTTGGTTTAGTTGGATAAGTGGTTCAGTTTTTCAATTGAAAACAAAACAGAGTATATTTTCCCAAATGTGAAACTTCAAAAAGGCCGTAAGTGCTAGACTACAATGGTGTTATTTAATGCCACTGTGGTCACATTTTCAATGATTGAGCAAATTTCAAGCCAAACTCCAGGCTATTTGTGAATAATGAGTCATACAGAACCTTTAGTATGCCAGCTTTTTGCTTTGTTTGCCATCAATGTAAACTCAATTCAAAAGTAGCTACTACAGAAAGAGGACTGACTAGTGACCAGTCTGTGAGGCATTGGAGTGCTCAACCTGTTAGGAAGCTAAGTTAGTAATACAAGGAAACTGGAGGTTTCAGGGTTTGTTTGGGTTTTTTTCCTCATACTATGGGGAAATTTATAATCTATCCCATCTCCAGGATAAGAAACCTCACATTTCTTTAAGAAACCACCATGATCACAGTACTGGGAATTAATTCCACTCTGACTTAGACTCTTTTACATTTCCGTTCTTGGCTATTAATTTGTTGGTGTCTTTGTTTCCTTTTAAAATAGAAATCCTATTTCAGAGTAAAGGAAGTAGACTCCTTCCCAGTGAGAGTTCAAGTAAACCAATATTATACACGAAATGCCCCAAACCCAGCTAGTGGTTGAGGGTTAACTTTCATCAGGGCCAAAGATAGCTGTAGACAAATATTCAGACATATCACATAATGAGAAATGCAATTAAAAACATAAGTGTACATTCTTCTTGTTTTAAACAAGTTAAGGGCCTTTTTATTCATTTAATCAAGCATCTTCAAGACACCTTTTTTTTTTTTTCACTTCAAAGTTGTCAGAGGCTACTTAGGTTCAAGCTTCTGCAGTTTCCCTAGCTACTTGTCTCTCCAGAGCTATGTTAAGCAGTCCTTACCAGTGCCTATATGCATATTACATTGTCCCATCATTTTCAAATCAAAATACCAGTTTTTAAATAGAAAGGTAAACAGAGGCAAATAATTGAAGAAGAAAAAAACTGTTGAGAAGGCTCTTAGTAAGAAAATTGAAACAGGAGGGAATGGCATGCAGAGAAAAATGCAAGTTCACACACCAAAGTTAGAGGATTTGGGATTAATTGAAATCCTCAAGTGGTGCATGGTAAGTGACTGCCTATTTAGAGCCAATAGATAGGTTTCCGTGAGGTTAAGGAAGCGAAAAATCCCATACGAAGCTAGTGAGATGTTAAATTCTAATTAGAAGTGTTAATTAAAAAAAAACATTTCCAATTTCATCAGTGAGAGTGCTTTTGTTGTTCTGATTCTCTTTGCTACAGTGAATCCTAAGTATCCTGACTCATTTTGTCCTAATATTATTTACCACTTCTATAGGGTATAAAAAAGTTGACTATAAGAGCATGGGTTATTACAGTGGCACCTACTACAGGCACTGTGATAAGAGGACTATCAGCACTTCCACTGCATGAGACTTTCTTGGGGTTTTGAAACTGAAGTTATAAAATTCACACTGGATTGAAACTAGGGTATGTAACTTACCATCTTGTAAAGAAAATGCCCTATAAACTTTATGCATACTAATTTAATCGAAGATTTTTTAATTAAGTATACAAAAAGCAGTTTGTTTCCTCCAGTTTCAAATGTTGCTCTGTGCAACAATAAAATATGTTGTTATTTAACTTGACATTTTGCAGGTCATTAGCCCACGGCATGGAATAAATACCCATAGCACAAAGAATCAGGACTCTGGTGGCAGATATGTCTTTACTGAGGCCTCTCAGTACGTAACCTTCCAAAAACAGGGCCTCTGTTCCCCAGCATTGCACACAAAATCTGTTTGTTGCCTATGCAGGGGCCATGTCATGCTTCTACAAGAAGGAAGGATGGTAAAAGCGCAGTAAATGGGCTGTCTAGAGCTAGACAGGCAGTAAATTACCACCCACAGATCACTTGCCTATGTCTCGTAACTGCACCAGAGGGGGAGGTCAGCTTGATCCTTACCACTCTTCAGTGAGAGTTCTGAGTTAAGGCCACAGTCAACATCTTCACTTGTAGATCCATAGTAACACTTATACACATCTTATATACTTATATACTTATAGTACATCTCAGTAATAATTAGGAAATTAACCTACAAAAACTCCTACAAAACACATTATATACCTATTAAAAAAAAAAAAAATTAAAAAGAAAAAAAAGCCACAATGGTGTCTAAAATCACAAATAATTACTGGCTTATGTATTGATATACACATTCCTCTCTGCTTCAAAAACCAGAAGACACATTTTAAAATCAGACAACTCTGAGAATTACAAAAGTTAGGAATCCATGAGGTATGACTCCTCTTGGAATCATGATTTTACTGCTTAGTTTGGGGTGAAATTTCAATCTTTTGAACAATTTTGCAGAAGAAATCCAAAAACCAGTAGCAAAAGAAAACCCTAACCAAAGAAAGAGAAGCACCAAAGCCCACAAACAATATACTCCACATAAGTTAGGAAATAGAAGTACCTACCTGTCACACAGATAATAACTGTGGGGCTAAGTATACTTACCAGCAAAATAGCAATAAAAATAATTTTAAAAATATCACAATAAATCCAAAACCAAAAATTAGGTAGAAATTAATTTGATGAAATTATAGAAAGATGGTAGCTTGAAGGTTCCTAGAAGTTTCCTTCTCTCTCACTTCTGCATGTTCACAGCTCAGACCATGAAAGGAACATGCCAAGTCTACTCTTCAGTGCAAAAGCTCTTACAGATAATTTGCAGGGTAAAGCATCAAATCTGCCCTGGAGTGGATGAGGAACTTTTGGAGACACCAAAGCTATGTAGGTGGTGGTTTCTAACAGAAAGACATAATGCCTTATATGACTACAGCCTTGCATTAAAGATTGTGCACTGAAGTCTAACAATAAAGGAAAACTAGAAGTGAGACAACTTGATCTGTCTTAGGCAGAGCACAACAACAGGAGATGCCTTTCTTTTGCATGAATTAGCCAGAAGGCTGTTAGAAAGACCTGAACGTGATGTTTTGTCACCAGAATTTATATCCTGGACATGGAAAAAGATTTCCCAGTGGAGATTTTGATAAACATGAATTTTCTTGCAAAAAACTTCATTTTATGAATTGAGGAAATGAGAATTAAAAAAACACTTTGATGGAAGGTCTCTGTCCATCTTTATTCTGTCTGTATGTTTGGGCTTACTCAGCATATAAGGATAGTCTTGCATACTAACAAAGGACCACAGCACCTCCAAAAAGGTAAAACAGCAAGCAACTGACTTGATTTTTATGACTTAAGACATGCAAATGTATTTAATCTAATGCTTTTTCATGTATAATTCAGTGAGTTAAGGCTAGCTTCTGGTGGCAGATCAAAACTACGACAAATATATATACAATTCCCTTGAGAAAATGTAAGATCAAATTCTGTATTTCACTTCATCTGAAAAGGAAGGATCATTAGAAAACGTTTCAAACGTGTAAGGAGTATTTAGGATTTTACATTTTATACCACATATAGATTGGGGTAGTTTTCAAGCCTATGAACTACTGCCTGTTTCCTAAAATATTTCTGGATAATTGGCAATGTTTATACCTGAACTTAAAAAAAAATCTGCTGTTTTGCAGTCCCCTTGTTTCAGTACATAATTAGAAATTGTTATTCTCTGTATAGCAAGCAGTTTCTTTTCTTGGCACAATTACTGGACTGTATCTTGTAGATTTTCCTCTGAAGTACTGAAATGGAAGGATACCCCCATTAGCCCTTGCCCCCAGCTCCCTTAACTCTCCAGGCAAGTTTGATGAGTCACACTTTTTCCTTTAAAGCTTTAGGATCTTGTGCCAAATTCAAGCAGTGTTGCCAACTCCAGTGATTTTATCTTGAGTCTCATGATATTTAAAGCCCTAGCTCCAGTACTTATTTGGTAACATTAGAATGCTTTCATTAAAATAAATAAATACTTAAAAAAAAAGCTTTCAGGCTTGAGAGCTGTGACAAAACAAGAAAAAAACAACAAACTACAAACCAACAAACAAAACAAAAACAAACCCCACAGAATATAAAGGGCTCAAAGAAACCCAGATGGCAAATAAAAAAAGCATCTTACTTAATAGAAAAATCTTGCAATCTGTAAAGTCCTTTTTACAATTCATTAAAAAAAAAGAACCCTACTTAACAGAAAAATGTATGATGTAAGGGGCTTCCCTTATGGTTTGAAATAGTTGATGCTGGAAATATAATCACATATGGTGGTGAAGCATCATGTGTTTGACCTAGAAATAGGGTCATACTCTTAATACATAGCTCCTGGCTTCTGATCATAAGCCATAGGCAAGAGTTCAGGAAGACCTTAAAGCTCTGTATGGCTCTATGGTTCCTTTATGGTTCCTTTGGGGCAAGGAGGGGGCAGATCTTCATGACAAGGTGTATAGATGCATTTGAGGTTCCAGGTAACCTATGGTAGAGTGGCTGGGAAGATTATAAATGTTCTTCTGACACCACTCAATATCAGATATTGACTACTGTTCTGCCTTTGCAGATCTATAATGACCATTGTGGGGAAAGGAATGGTAATAATGTAAATAGGCACCTGAATTAATTTCTAACACGGAGGAATGAGATGCTCCTGTTTCTGTGAAATCCCTTGTAGGCTTACAGGAAACATCTTGACACAATATGAGACTAACCTGTATGTTCTATGTTTGTTGTCATGTTTTTGCCATGATACTTTTCCAAGGAGTGTTTCCTACAGAAGTTGCCATAAAAAAAACCCAACAAACCAACACACTGTCACGATCCACAACCAGACAGACCAATTTGGCAGAGGTTAAAGCCCCTTGCATTCCAACCGGGCCTCAGATTGCTCTGGGTGTTGGGGTCAGCTGAGTTTAACTCCTGAGCCTGCCATCTACATATTTCAAGACTTATTTTGCTTAACCACATCCACCACTCAACAGTGGTGGTATTGGGCATGCTGGGACACTGGGAGTGTCTCCAGACCCCTCTGTTTCCAGACCATGGTTCTGGGTGTGTGCACAGGGATTAGGTTAAATTTAAACAGTTTTGCATTCAGGTCCATAGGAAGGCAGGAAGCATCTAGTCTCCAGGTCTAACACCTGCTTCTCACCCTTGTTTTGTTGCTGATAGTGGTGATAGCCTGATAGTGGTGATAGTTGGAGCTGTGTTTCAGCAGTGTTGACACCAACAACTGGCACAGTCTCATAATGTTTTCAACACATTTTCCTACACACCTACAAACAACAATGAATGAACCAAACAACCAAAAAAAAAAAAAACCACCTCCAAAAAACCAGAATATGGTTATGCAGCAGATCTGGACAGCAGGAATAAAATAGATTCTTTAGTAAAGTTTTTTTTTAACATTTTAGTAATTTTATTTCATGGAGTACAGTGTCTTGGGTTCCCCACAATGAGGAATAAATCTCAAAAGATAAAGATAATGTTGAAATTAAGGAAGCTTTATACTAGTGGCCATTTTTAATTGATAAAAGAAATAGGGTTCAGAAATATTTTGGAGTAATTTCTATGCCTGTTCAGAATTTTTCCTACGACATGTTCTGCTTCTTTATCAAGGTTGTCATGAGACAGAGTGAGGTAAAACAAGCAAACTGAAAGTTTAACCAAAAGATTAGAATGCAGAAATGCATTCACTAGAATTGCTTATTAAGCTTTTCATTCTCAGGAGGTCCTAGACTGAATTTATTTCAGGTTCTTCAGGTTTCTTTTAAATACTCTGATCAGATTATGTTCCAACTCAGTAGTTAAGTACAGATTAGGTATCAGCCTTGAAGAGAGGAGGCAAAAATAATTTGGTTAGATCTGTTGATTCATCTCTGCATAGCTGACTCCTGAAGTGTACAACTATGATGGTTTTGGGTTCTTGTGAATCTGACCTCCAATCTACATTCTGTTCTCTTTATAAACTGAGAAACTAAACTTAATGGGAAAAATGCTTTGGGCTGATGTAACAATAACATGGCAACAGATAATTTGTCCTTTTAAAAAACTCTAAGTTTGTAGCTTCACTGAACTAACACAATCACTTGTACTGTTAAATGTGATCTTTCCAAAATATGTTAGCTTATCTCATTAAGTTTTACATTTGCAGACTGAGCTATGAGAAAAATACCTCCTCCTTGCAAATTCTCCAAATATCCTGGAAAAGCTAAGATTTTACAGGATGACAGAAAGAATACAATCATTTTTGCTTTGAGTCATACCCCATGAAATATGACAGTTTTGAAGAAAGGAAAGTGTCATTCCATCTTGAATCAAATTTTGAATACAGTAGTAATAAAATTATCACTTTTCTCACACAAATACGTGAACAATGAAAGTTTCACACAGCTCTAAGTTTAATTTGGTAATGGAAAAATTGCCTACTGCTCAGAGCTGAGCCAGTCTTTTTGTAATACTAGTAATTTTGTAATACTAGTCTTTTTGTAATGGGGTCCGCATTATAATATTTGAATTTATTCTGAGGGGTTTTGTGCAGCAAAAATACCCACCGATGTAAAAATGAAGAGGACTAGTTAGACTATCAGGAAAGCTGAATCAGGCTCTATGTTGGTATTGCCAGGGTTTATTTCTGTCTTGACAATACATAATAGCCATTTCTAGCAGGTCAGGCTCCTATTACATATCCATTGCAACTTGACTTTTGGCAAAATATGTAGTTTTACAAGGGAAACAAAAGCTGCAATTCTCTAAATGAAAGCAGAGAATACGTTGAGCTTAATGTAGCTTTTCTTGCCAGAGATGATTGGTGAAGCCCATCTTTTAAGCTTTATTTATTTAGTGATTGTGCAGTAGCTTTCCAATTCCGTGCTGACTCCCAGGAATGAAGAGTAACCATAACAATATGCAGTACATCGCATGTTTTCTCTCTCACTAACCCTCTTGCCTGATGGTTAGATCAGGCACGGGGCTGGCCTTTGCCCTGATCTGGAAAAGAATGTTAGGGAGGTTATTTCTTTATTGCTTCTTTTTTTCAACAAAACTCTATTTGTCATGCTTGTTCGCTGAAGAAGTCCCTGCACACGGTGTCAGAAGAAAAACAAACAGCCTCTTCCAAAGCAGCATCCCACTCTGTTCTTGGTATCATACATAAACCTTTTTCAATTACAAACTTTATTTCAGGATCTGAATTAAGCAGCAGATTTTGAATTGAGGTCTAGAGACATTTTTTTTCAAAGTTTTGCAGAAACTAGGAACCAAGGCCAAAATAAAAATATGAGCCATTTCATAAAATTTGGGGCATAGCAGAAGAGAGGATTTATTTTTTGCTATCAAGTGCTCTTGCTCAACCAAAGCCAAAGTAAGTATATGCAAAATTAAAATGTCTTCTGATAAAATTTTATATTAATTTATCTTTCCATTAAAACATATACTTTTCTTTATCATCTTATTTTCTGCGTTAGTCAGGAGGAAGTCTGGTCTCATAAAATCTCAGTTGCTTTCATAAACTCTTTTTAAAAATAAAAACATGTTTAATTTAATGCTGCACCTCTCTCCATCCTCAGCATACATGGGCCTCCATTTTAGTCACTTTTTACCTTCATGTTCTCTCACTAGCCTCATTCACACTAGGCCACTAGTGCCTCTAAAACTAGGAAATCCCATTTTGCAGTACACAGTCCTGCTATAGCAGATTAGCAGCAGTTCTTTCTTCTTCCCCAATGACCTGGATCATCAAAATACAATCTACTCTCAAATAGAATTACTAAATTTTTTAGTACAGATAAGGCAGACATCAAGCAAATATTGTATTGGTTGTCTGCAAAATGCTAAGACACAAACATTGATCTCTCTGTAGATTTTCTTCAAACCTTGATTTGGTTGTAATTTCAGTTATTTAGCACAAACAATACCATTTTGTTTTAGTTCTTATCAATATTAGCGTCTTTCTTTGCAAACGTTTTGAATCAGCATTCCTGCCTCAGTGATTACAGATACTACTGATAGGAAAGACTGCAACTGCTATTCCCTGTGTGGGCATCTTATTTTTTGTGACACTCATTCTTAACTGCTGAATCAGAAGAAACAGACTTCTGACACTGAGAGTTCAGTCTTCATCACTAGCTGCCTGCCTTCCCTGAGGGTATTTGTGTTTTGGGTTTGTTTTGTTTTGTTTTGTTTTGTTTTTCTGTTAACAGACGGAAAGGAAATTTTAAATAATTAAAGTAAATTCAATTCAGAGGCTACAGCTGGGATCAAATTTTTTACAGCCTAGAGACAACTCACAAAATTCCATTTAGGCAAATCCCAATTTCAGTGGCAATCAGACCTTTCACCCCTTACTTTCTGTTTTCCTGACCCATTGGGAAGAGGTGTGACAGCCTCACTACCTTGATTATTGACTCTCACATGACTGAAAGTCAAAAAAGCATTATCCCACAAAATAGTACAGAGAAAATCAAATCATTTAAAAAATTAAAACTTATCCTGATTCAGTTCATAGAGAAAACTCATGCTGATTTTCCAGGAAAGTCAGTGAGCAAATCAATGGCAAGATAATGGCCTATGCAGCAAGATGGCTAATTATAGCAAAACAAAATGGAGGAACAATTCTTGTTCTGCATTGCACTTAACATGTGTTATCCTGAGTCCTTACCACTTTGCAAGCAGTAATCCATTAAACTCTGTAGTATTCTGGTAATATTACTGAGAAAGTGGAATTTATAAGAGACAGACAGTTTACACAAAGGCATCCATTCAACCAAAATAAATATATTTTATTACATAAATATGTGAAGGAAAATAAGAATTTTCTAAAATAAGGTCACTCATGCGACAGTCAGCGAAACATAATATCTTTGGTATGTTTTTCACATAAAAAGCTGATCTAAATGCGAGTGGATCTGTAACCTCAGAGATTAATAAAAAAAATCCTTTTCTTTGGTTTGTTTGTTGTGGTTGCTTTTATTCGGGTGATGAAAATAGAACAAAGCAGACTATGTTCAAACAGCAGTTATTCAGTAGTCTTTACAGATATTGTCTGAATCTAATTGGATTTTAATGAAATGATATTTCCTTTGTGATAAGTACATAAAAATTATGTTTTTAATTAACATCACAAGGTATAAGCTATAGATACCAACCCTCAACTGAAATAATATTACTTTAATGTTTGCTTCATTAAAAAAGGGACAGAAGTAATAACAACGTAGCAAGAAACGTGTGTAAACTAACTGGACAATGATTAGTGCTGGACCCTTTTCATCCCAAGGAGCAGAGCAATTTTCCTGATGTCTTTTTCATTTCCTACTTCTCAATTCGCTAGCGTTGAGCCATGAAAGAGTTTACAGAGTTTATTTATACACTTGAAATTCATTTTTTGGGGGAGCAGGCACTTGCACTGGAATATCAATATGCCAGGCGAAATATAAACTAAAATAGTTTTTCAAGGAGGCCTTGTAAGTGGTACAATTAAAAATGAAAAAACTTGTAAATGAAAAGCTATGAAGAAGCAGTGATGTACTGGTGCAAAGAACACTTCAGGTATTATGCTCCTCCGTGATTATTTCTCTCGTCTGTTACAATGTAGGACTAGAAGAATGGTCATAGTAGGCAAAACCAAGAGTCCACCTAAACCTTTCTGTCCTGTCCCTAGTAGAAGCTGGCACTGATATTTCAGAAAATAATATGGCAAGTATGCTGTCTCAGTCTACGCCAATTGATAGATCCGTTCTCCATGCCAGGAAGATCTATTTGATTTTTTTCTTATTTAAATACCTTGGGAGCAAACGAAAAACATGTCAAGCTGCTACTTCAACTTGCACTCCCCAAGAGATGAGAGAACGAGCAGTCAAGAACAAGGAAAATAAAAAAAAGAAGAGAGCTTTCTCCTCAGCATCTTTATTGTGCTACCCACGGGGCACAAAAACATTAGCACGTTATTTTGCTTCTGCAGTAGAAAGGAAGTGAAGGAAAGAGATGTTAGATGGAGCCACTTCTGCTTCTGGGTCAGAACAGTCCTTTGTTGGCCTTTTTAGTACAGGCTTGTCAATAAGTTTAATATGACGCAAGACACACATCAAACAGATGTCAGTTCAAGATATAAAGCGCAATATAGAATTGGGCAAGTGAACAAAGAGAAAGAGCTAAGTAGGCTCAGAAGTTTAAACCACAACAAGTTTTTTATATTTCCAAGGTGTTCATCCTGGCAAAGAACTGACAGTGAGACTTCCCTCAGGCAGAAGCTGGGCTAAGTGTAGTGAAGGAAAATCACTTTACAAATTTAAATGGTATATTTTAATGTACACCAAAACCTGAAGCTAGATTGCTTGACTAGCACCAACCTCCACAGCCCGTCTCTACAGCTCTGTCTGTGAAGTGGGATGAGGTGGGGTGCTTCCTGTCCTCAAGGTAACAAAAAACTTGCATTGAAACGTAGCCCAGTACTGTGAGTTTTGCTTGGTAGATGGTTCTAATTTTTATCCAAAGGAAGGTTAGAAAAAGGTGTTTATATGTTAAAGGACTCTAGTGCTGTGGATATAAGAGATCATCTTTACCTGGTCACTTCACCCTGGAGCACCTAGATTAACATATTCTTGCTCAGAAATATTGAAACGCTTTTCTTCAAATGATGGCTTCATTTGGTTCTCACTGAGACTCCCATAATTTATTCATACTGAAGTACATTTACCATTATGGATCTGCAGTATCATTATTTGAGTTTGTTATCCTGTAACATTAGCTTAAACATTTTATAAACTGCTGTGCAGGTGACAAGTTTATTAAACCCAGAAAGATAATCATTGTACAGAAACTGTGTTAGGTAGGCTGCATTCACTGCAAGTTTCAAAAAATTCTACTCTATTTATCATAGTTGTCATGTGACAAATATGGGCTATAATTCCCCGTTTATCAAGGGTTACAAATTTAAACATTCAGACATTCAAGAAAGAAGTGCTGCAAATACAGGATTGTTTTGCACTTTTTAATGTTTATTTTTTTTAATTCTTTTTTGTTTGGTTTTTTTTTAATTTGTTTTTGTGGTGTGCTTTTTAAATTAAGATAACAATTTTTCTTTTATTTTCTGCTAGTTTCAATTTTAAAATTCTAAAATATGTCAAGAAAGCTGTGGGAAGGGACTTTAAATCATTCAAATACAGAGGATGCAACTTGTAATATCTATATTGAGCATTTATCTCCAATCCTACAATCAGAAATCCATTAGGTACTTGAACCTTTCTGGATTTTTTCTAGGAAAGAAGGGCAGTCTTTACCTCAAATTGCAGAGCTAGTCATTTAAGGTTATAACATTCTAATTCATCTGAATAATATCTCTAATAATTTCAACCAGTATATCTTCAAACATTTCAAGATGTATCTTCCTCATGTAGAAAGCCTGCATACTAAGAGCTATAAAAACAGGTTTTCAAGTTACTCAAAGACACAGAAAACTGTATAATAGATTTTAAACTTATCTCAGCTGAATCAGGCTTTTTACCACAAATTAGACTGCAGTTGTCTTCATATAGGTATATACTTAATGCAATACAGTGATAAGCTTGCTTTTATCGGGATTTCAGGAAACTACCGTAGCCTAAAATAACTGATAGCAATATTAACAGTAAATCCTCTGATGAGAGTATAGAGAATTACAAATAACATTTCCCCCTATACTTTTAAAATAAAATGCAATGATTTAAAAACAAACAACAAGAATTGCTACTCTAAAAGAAAATTTGTAGGTGACAGGTCTTTTCCTTATGCCTAGTCTTTCTCCTTCATACATAGTTGATTGACACTGAGGGTTAAAACTGCAGTTCTTTAAGATAGCTGTTAAAAAAGTGTTAAATTCCATGCAGGATATGTATATATGAAATAATTGGAGTGTCCCAGCAAGGAAAACGTGTCAGAGACAGAAGCAGAAACATATCTGAATCTGCAAGGGCATTAAAAAACTATGTATGAGAAATATCTATTTTTTCTTCTAAGTAGATTAACCTACAAGATCCCTACAATTTTAGCTAGCCACATGTGAATAACAAAACTGATTGCTGAGGTGCCAAGTATGCTGTCTTTTTGGAATAAAAATATTTTATGTCAGTGTTCTGTTGGGAAAGTCTGATGGGATTATCTTCTGACAGTGTTTTCAAAATGGCAGTACTGCCCACGACTTTGTAGTGCACTCCTCACTCTTTATGGAAGACACTGTTGTGTGAGTAAAATATTTTTGAATGAAAATATATCTTGGGGAGTGAGGAATGGATGGTTGGGCTACAGGGCCAATCACTTAGCCTTCGAAGCATTTATCCTTCAGTGAAATGGAACTTGATCTGGACACAGTGCAAGTAAGGGGGTATTTACAAGCAAGGTAGAAAGCGGCAACTGCTTAAGGCAGGGAAGTCCAGCAAGTACTCCTACATATTGAATCAAACATTTGGAAACCTTGGTTTAATAAACTTTTAACAGTGAAGAGATGGAGGCCAATATTTTACATTAAACTTTCTCCAATAAAATTTTAATTCCTTATGAATATTCATTTTTGTCTTGACAACAATTTTAGCAAGCAATTTTGAGCTACCATATAAAGTTTCAACAAATCACAGGCAGAAACAGCTGCAAGTATTGGCTCAAGTCAATATGGCTCTTTCAGAGTTCTGAGACAATACTGTATTTTAGCACTCTAGAAAGCACCCAGAAGTCAAGGAGAGCTATATACATATAAGACTAAATTTTGAAATATCTGCTGTATCTTGGTCATGTGACTGTAAGCTATACTAGCATTGTCTAAGCAAATCAGAGTCTAAAAGCCACTAAAATATTGCCACATGTTAAATCCCTTATTTTTTAATAAAATTGCTATTAATTAAAATGTAACTAAAAAGATATGCTACATGCTTCTAACCTGTGACTCAACAACAGTAAAAAAGCCTTAATTTTTAGCCCCTTAAACTAATTCATATCATTGTCGTTAAACAGTGAGAAAACTATCACTACATCAACACTCATTCCCAAAACATTGCTGACTACACTCATCAGACTTTTCTCGTCATCACAAAAATTATTCATGACTGAGCATTTATTCTTGCAAAATTTTTATTCCTGCTAAACATGGAGCAAATTGTATATGGTCTTGAAAAGTCTCCTGAGCAAACAATCTGGAGCTATTAATAAACACAATGTGACATGAAAAATCAGGGCATTCCAAATACCCTAAAATACATTTATTGGCAACTGCCTAATGACTTATTTGTAAAAATATTTATATATTATCTTTTTTTTTTTAAACACACCAAGGATTCTGAAAGCTTCACACTGTTGTCATTTATTACTCATGGTCTTCCATTTCAAAAGTTTCGGGAAATATGATTAGGGAAAATAAAATTATCTCCCCTAATACAGTCACCAATATTAACCAAAGGTACTAAACAGGCAGTATGAACATTTCTCAAGCAAAAGACAGAATGTAGATGGGTTCAGTAAGTGAACAGTTTTTAGAGGTGATGCTCTTTTTTCACTTGTTTCTTGTGGAAAGTAAAATACATACTATAAATGGAAATGTGAAACTATCCTATAAAACATGTATTATTCTGATCACTTTGCCTGTCCAACAAAACTTGTTTTCTTTTGCTTTACCTGTTTTTGTCTTTTTAATAGTGTTCTTTGCTTTGCAGCATCCCTCACAGCATGTCTGTGACCACAGGGATGGTCCTGATTACAGTATCACACAGGTGATAGCAACTGGCAGGTGATAGAGGCAAAAACTGACTTGATGTTGCCAATCAATGAAAAAGAAGCTGGGAAGGAGTGTATGGAATATTTTTGATCTGGCAAGAGGAAGGATCGAGGATGCCACAGTGTATTATGAAAAGCACCATGGAGAGTAATCTTGAAAGATGTACAGCATCTCCACAGTTCTTAGGAGCAACCGTATGACATAGTCACAGAGCCAGGCAATTTGGCGAACATGTCCCCTGTACCCAGTGGGGGCACCATGCCCTCTCTGCAGTGCATTCCCTGACTAACAAGGTGAACCACAGCTGAGGAGAATTACCTTGTCTCCACTCTTGCTGTCACTGCTATGTCTGGAGCTGGAGGTAGCTGAGTGGGAACCCACTCGGCCTGGAGGAGGAAGGAGGACAGGTGGCTAATGCCCCCAATTCCAGCATCCAGGAGTCCTGCCTGCAGTCAGGTTGCTTCCTGGGAGACCCACCCTGGGACTCTTGAGGCATCCTGCCAGCAGCACTTGACTGCAGCTGCAGCAAGACTCAGGATTTGTGAAGAGAAAGGAAGTCAGCTCTGGTGTAGCTCCATCTCTATCACTTATGTGCTGACATCGCTTTCCCATGTGTAGACAAGCCCTCCAGCAGACGCAACTGTATTGCTTACACTTCCATTAAGGTTAATTCTTTTTTGTTGGCACTTGTGCTGATTCCTTGGTCCTTCCAGAAATTGCCAAATTAAGATGTAAAGGAATGAAAGAGTAGCTTTGCACTCCCTTGTCATTTCAGTGGGTTCCTGCAGGGCTTGTGCCAACTCAGATGCTCAAGTCATATTTGATTAAGCTAAGTACAATCAAGGAGGAACATTTCCAGGCCAAGTCTAATAATTAAATAACAGAAACAGTACTACCAAATCTGTTGCCCATCATGGTATGCAATCAGAGTGCCTGTGCATGTAAAGTAATTACAACTGCGGTTATCCTGAGCATAATTCTTTACTATTAAAGACAGTAGATTTTGCAGTATATTCCCCTGATGTGTAATCCTACTGTTGATTTTTTCCTATATTCTGTTAGGAATCATATAAAAATGCTGCAACTCAGAGGAGAGAGTAGTCTAAATATTCCATCTGTGGTAATGTTGGTTGAATCTTATGAATCATGTTGATTTATTTTTGATTAAATACGTTTTACTTCTGAGGGGATGCCTACATATTAATGAACTCTTAACAATGCTACCTTATAGCATCAGTGCTAGTAGATAACAGATTGTAGATTACGAATGCATATTTGGCATAGGCAACAGTGTTCAATGGCATGAGGTATACTAACAGATTCATCTGGTTTTCAATCACTTTTGACTGCTTGCAAATACGATACCTCTTTCAGTAGGTGTCAGAGTTTGCAGCTCTCTGCCATGAACTTAGACAAATTTTGTGACAGACTGTTGTCACTCACAGCTGTTTGTGTCTTAAAAGCTGCTAGTAAACAATTGTCAAGGAACCAACCTCGCGTACGCCTAAGGAAAGTGTGTTCTAAGTGAGCCACCATTTGGATGTCTTTATGTTCTAGCCCAGATTCATTCCACAGCTTGTGTTACACTAAACTTAACTTACTTTAAAGTTAATCCTACTTGATCCTTCATATATTTACAGTAGGCCAAATTTAATTTGGATGTGTTGTCTGTTTAATTCTATTGTCTTTATTTCATATAGTGTATACGTAGTCTTAATGTTTCTGAAGGGATATCTGTATGCTTGTACAGGTGTATGTATATATTTGCAGCTCTGATTATTGGGACAGTTGGGAAATAAATAGCAAGAAAATTTATGGCACTTTCAGAATGAAAATGAACAATTGCCATGTTTTATATGAAGCCACATCCTTAATCATTACATCTCAATACAGGTTGCTATCTGAAAAGTCACCATAAGGATAAGGAATCTAGGATTAGTGTTTCAAAAAACACAGTTGTCATTTCAAGTTATACCAGATGACTTGAGATCAGTGTGTAGTGAAGAAAGGCTGCTCTTTTTGTATCAGTATTTACATCTCCTATATATTAGATATTTTAAACAGCTTATACAAGTAAGTGTCTTCTGGACTCTGTCAAAGACCACAATGTAATATAAGCAAATCAGTACATTTTAAGTACAAATACCAGAATTTCAGTGTTATGCTTCAGAGCAAATCTCAGCTGTAATTCCCATTTATCCTGTAGGAATAATTCTTACTGAATATACTGAAATCCTGTTACACCTTACCCTGTATGACTACGTGGGAGCCTTTTAGACTGACTGCATTTCAGAGTGCCTGAATTCAGAAACAATCAAGATGATGAAAATCACTGTGCCATAAACCATTGTTGTCCACTATTTCTTATTAATTTTAATAATTTTCAGCTTGCTTTTATGCTATGTCACTAAATATATGGCAGCAATTTAAAGAAAATAACAGGTTCTTAAGAGAATCTGTAGAGATCAGCACACAATACAACAAAATCCTCATATGTAGATACACGAGCCCGGGTAAGTTTCAATTCTGCATCCTAACCGCTCAGCTTCAGACCTCATCTAATTGTACTATCTCATTGTGACAGGCACCCATGGGATCAGTCACACATATCATCTGGAAATGCCAGGTTGAGAAAACAGGAAAAACATTCTTTTTTTTTAAAGGTATTCATGTGGAATTTAAACCCTAGTTCATGAGAACAGTGCATCTTTCTGGAGAGGATTATTAATTAGAATACCACTCCATCCATAGTAGACTTCAACTGTATCTCCATTATCCCTTGTGTCTTGACAACAGTACATTAGACTTGACAATCAGATACCAGGTCATTTTTAGTTTCCTGTTAGAGGAGCTCATGTTAAGAGCAACTGGAGCACCTGTATCAGAGCTATGGGCTACGTGCAAATGACTACTAGTTCAACCATTTTGTAGGGCTTACTGATTAAAAACAATTATGCCTATAATCATGCACAGCTAGTGAAAAATTGTGGGGACAAATATGAACACTATCTTCACACAATTTTTGACTCATGCTGTGCCTTGAATCTACTGTGGACTGTAAATCTTTCAGTGAAACATTGAAATCCATGTGCGCTAGAAATTTCGCTAAATATAAATATTAAACAGTATGAAAATCCCATGTCTGTCAGCCGAACAGGTAACTGTATTCTTGCCTATGGTGGTTATCTTTTACTATTATGCATTTAAGTACGAGAACATCATGCTGTTGTATAAAATTGCTACCAGTCTGTCATCACATAGTTCACCTTATCATTGATACGTGTTGTATTTTGTTTGAATTTCCGAAGGTTTTTGCCAAAGAACTGTGCATTCCAAAAATGTCACTTCATGGTTCTGCTTAATTCAATAAACTTCTCAGCATAATATCATGTCACTAATGTTTACCACTCATGCTAAAGATTAAATCAGTAAAAAAAAACCCCAAACAAGTATGCACCCGTTTCATTTGACTGAACTTCCACAATGGCCATTTCTTCTTCTATCTCTTCCCCTTGCCCACCCTTCCCAGATCAGACTCTGTTTATATTCTACTGGTAGGATTCCAGTTCAATTGCAGGGTCTCTGGAGAATAGGCTGAGCTAAGAAGCACTCTAAACAGTGCCATGCAGATAACAAGCTGGTTTACTAACATTGAATACACAGCTTAGTATGCCTCCTATTAAAAAAAAAAAAAAAAAAAAAAAGAAGTAAAATTCAGCTAATAATGTCTCAGTTCAGGATCAACAGTCGTAGGGAGTTTTGACACTTTGGGTTCAATGTTCCATGGTATTATGACAGGAACATTAAATCTGAAATTTCTGACTTTCTGAAATTATAAACTCAACTTTAAGCATAGCATTAATGTCATTATTTGCATGAAATAACATATGTAAAGAGGGGGGAAAAATGAAAGCAAGATAGAGGCTATTTATTTCTCACCAATTTTGTCTTCTTTTACATACCACTTTTTTATTTTTTTTCACTCTAAATGAGCTCTCCTTTCTCCTTTGCAGAGTAACTGTGGTGATGCTGATCCTCCTTGGGATAGTATTGGGATACAAAGCTGAGATATTTAGGATATTTAGTATCCCTGATACAGCAAAACATTTCAGTACAAGCGGTAATTATGGCTATTCTGAAGGCAATTCATGTTTATCCACATACTGCAGGAGGCAACTAATGTCAGCTTGTTTTTCCTGAACAAGATATAAAGGCACTTTTGCTATTGAAGTGAGAAACCACCCCAAACCAACCAACAAACCCAAAGACAAATAAACAGCAGACTCCAAGATCTCTCCTACAGAGCAGCTACTGAAGAGAGAAGAAAATAAGAATTCACACCATTTAATCACAGGCACCTATTTCAAGAGTAGCAGACTCCCTCTACCATAAACAGAGGGAGGCAAGTTCCTCCAATGACTCAGAACTTCTGCTCAGGCACTGACCTTAAGCACTTAAGTGCTCAAGTTCTGTGTCTAAAATTAGACAGTGTGAAAACCCTGAAGTCTATTGATAGCCATAATGACATGACTCATAAATCTATTTAATTCGGTGCAGCATTCAGTATGACTGAGTTCCAGCTGGGACCTTGAGGTTCTAGCATGTTACACATGGATCAAAAAGAAATGCATAGGGTCCCTGATACCTAAATTTAACAATGAAAAAAATCAGCACTTTTAATTAATTCTGTCTTATATATCTATTTTAGAACAGGATCAACTGTCCATTGGAAGTGCCTACTTCTCTGATGACTGCACATGGAGACTAGAAGACTAGCTTAGACTGGATACCCAACTTCCACGTGGCTGTAGTTAAGTGGGTTGAATCCTTCCCAGCATGATTAGAACCAGAGTTTTGCTAACAACAAATGACAGAAGAACTTAAAAACTGTCCCTGATGCATATTAACGTAATGTCAAAAGTCACCAACTAAAAATAGCCTTTGTTTCCAAAGACTGCTGAACAATGATCATATGAGTGCTACAATAATAAGGTAGTCAGTTTGAGATAATAGGTATTGCCATATTCTTGTACAAGTCAGAGTGGTACCATGTAACATACACTTTGCATATGTTTAAATTACATCAAAACCAGTTTCTCTCAGCTTTCTCCTTAACAGCAGAGACATATGCACCAAACCTCCAAGGGTAAGATGTAGGTCCTGTAGCACCATTTTTTTTTTAAATCTACTTACAGTAGCTGAAAAATAAAGGACTTTTCTATCAGTGGTTGGGAAGTAAGAAAGGAAATATTTGGAGGATTAATGGAGATAGAAAACTCCTGACCTCCTTCCTGTATAGGCGGAGTTACAGGATTTTCCTCCTTCAGAGAACACTTAATATAAATAAAATCTTAAGTAAAATGGGGTTGGAGAAAAAGGAAAATATTTTTCAGAAGTGGCTTTTCTCGGCTTCTATTCAGAATGTAGAGGGCATGTCTGAATGACCACCCAACACATTTAAAAAAAAAACAAACCACAACTGTAAAAAACCCCCACCAACAACCCCAAAATAAAACAAACTAAAAAAAAACCCAAATGTGACAGAAATCAAGCAACAAACTTTTATCTTGACCTACAGCAGTGTTAGTGTCCTAACAAAGATGCTACCAGTCAATTACTGCTTTTTCACTCTTTTGTGAATTTATTTTTGGTTTTAGGAAAGTAGCATCCAGAATTGAGTAACCTATTGGTTTAAAGTCAGCACGGGTAAAAGAACCTTGGCATATCACTGAAGTTTAGTGTGTGACCATGCTGCAATATGCTGTCAAATTATGAAGGCTAGCTTAAAAATTAACTAATTCAGATGCCACAAACCTTCGTGCTGGAACAACGGGGAGCTCAGCAAGTGCTTCCTGAGTGAATATTCACCCACCTACTCAGGCAGGCAAAGCTCCATGCCATGCTGAGCTGCTAAACTGCTCTTGGTAGATAATCTGGTTGTGCCTCCACTCTGTTGTGGTCACAGCAGTGACGGTTGTGTAGACACAGATTTGGCTCATTGACTGTGGAACTCTAAAAGAGTCACAGGTTATTTTTGCCACAGCAGGCAGCTTGTGTGAGTCAATCCACAGAGAGCTGTCACTGAGAAAGAAGGTGCTATTTTAATGTCATCAGGATGGAACAGGACTTTATACCAATTTCCAGCTCGGCTCCCTGCACAGATGTTAGGGATGTCAGCCTACATTTCTGCTGTAATTTCTCAAGAGGAGAAGCTTTTGTTTTAAAATCCAAACATCCTATGCCATTTCTTTTTTTTTTTTTCTTTTTTTTTTTTTTTTTTAAAAAAGAAACTCTCCTTGAGACTATATCAGATCCAAAGATCCTTGAGGATCAGTGTACTTATAATACATGGATCATTTACACACTAGACCATATCGTCTCTTTCAGAGACATCATACTCAAATATCAAGGCCTCCTGTTCACATACTGCACAGAGCTATTATAGACTATTGTGTCAGGCTTGCCTGTAAGAGTGGGGAGCACTTGAATGCATGGATTATTGACGCAATAGACTGTAATGGTATGTCAATTGTCAAGGCCTATGTGGGGATACTTTCCTATGCGGATCATTAACAAAGAAGCTGACACTCTATCATGTCAGTACAGCTGCCAAGTGCACACACCAACTCTGCATATTAACACCCCTTATGAAATTCTGAATAAAGAGACTGCGTGCCCACTCCTGGCACTTGAAATTCACTCCATTTATGTATGTTTAATAATTACATACGTGCTCATGCTGCAAAAAGCTGGGGCAGTATAAGAAAAAGTAGAACCCACTAAAAAAAAAAGATGAAGCAAGAAAGACTGAGCATTTCATTGCTCTTCTGTAACACTTCTCAACAGTGAACTCAGAATACTCTACAAATAAAGTAGCGTGCATTATAACCAGGTGACTTGAGGCATCCCTATTTCATAGATGGGGAACAGAGTCACAAGAAGTAGCTACAGAGGACACTGAAATTGCAACCAACAATTTGGAGACCGACTCTAAGAGCCCACGGTGCTTGCTACATAAAAAATAGGAAGTGTAGCAAGAGTCTTTATGAACTGAAACACATCTGTCTCTCTCCCTCTCTTTTCCTCTTGTGTATTTCTGAGCAGAGTTCTGTTTTAACTCACAAGTCTTCTGCAACATGCCTCCTTCTAGGCATTTCCCCTTTCCTCTCTCATATTAATAAACTTAACTCACAAAATCTTTTCTTACATCCAGCAGATGACAGAAGAATGATCATTCTCTTCAGCACAGCCCCTTATGGCCATAGAAAGTAAAAAATGACAGTTCAGGTTGGAACATTTTTGTCCAAGTTTGTCTAGAACTTAATACAGTCCTTTATCACCACTAGTAGAAGAGAGTAGATTTTACATTTGCACAGTACAATAACTACAGGTAGTAGATTTTTTGCTTATGGAGATGCATCCTCCTGTTGAAGGTTTATTTTCCGTAGACTGGAGCATTGGCAGGTTCTTAGGGAATATCAAGAATAACCTTTCCTTAAAGATGCATGACACTCATCTGCATCAAGACATTACCTGGACAATCTCCATCCACTCTTCAATACTAGAAAATATTTTAAGTCAATGATTACACAATGATATCTCTAATGCCAAACCCAGAGGTTGAAGCAAAGCCCACTGAGGCCAGCAAAAAACTTTCTATTGTTCTCTAAAGGTCATAAACTCAAGCCCTGGTTTTGGGAAAGACATTCATACAATAGTCAGAAGATGAGGCAGAGAAGGAATTTACCACACCCTCTCAAATTAGCAACAGGCTCAAATATATTAACTTAAGAGAATTTACAAAGCCTACAAAATTAAACTAAATTAAAAATTTCTATGCAATCAGTATATCTTTCAAGATACTAGCTTCTTAAATTGTTCAGTAGTTGGTCAATAGTGCTGGTGTTTTGGGTTTGGAGGTTTTTTTGGGGGGTGCACCACAATATTCTGAGCATGATGTCAAAAGGAATGCGCAACAGCCCATTGTTCATAAACCTAGTTTTTATGACTGTTTTGCCTGAGTAGATACTTCTTTCTGAAAGAGTTTAAATCCAAGTAACTTGTACAAATTCACAGCAATACAACTTAGTCATTGAACAAAAGCTAGAACAAGCTGTTAGACAAATAAATATGAATTAAAAATATGAACAATAACAAAACCTAGAATTTTCCACCAGTCTATTTGGTTTAAAAACAAGAAAAGCAAATCTGTACAAAGTATGAACTAAATATAATAAAAAAATTATCTCTTTAATAGTTACTGAAATTTATTTGCTTAGAGATCATGAGAAAATTACATGAATACTATAAAATTAAATGAGTGATAAGAAAGATAAGATCAGAATATTCGAAGATTATTGATGTTAAGTACCCACAAATTCGACTTCTTTTATGGAGCTTTTGTGATCTGACTAGGTCTAAAATTTTTGGGTTGCAAGAGTCACAACAATTAAGAATTTGGGATGTTCTTTTCCTATTTATCACTTAAGCTATTTCTAAGAAATAAGATGGGTAAAATTTTCTATTTTTTTTTCTTCTGCCTTAGGTAAAACAAGAATGGACAAAAGAAGGAAAGAGAGTTTCAGAATTAACAACCAGAAGTTAACATTTTTCGCTCTCATATTTTCTACAGACAATTGTTTCTGGAAAAATAGTGCTATCTTACTGGAACAATGTCTTTATATATATACACACAAACATTTTTATTGGAAATATGTATGTATTTGCTAGTTTGTATAAGGAAATATTGAAAGCTGGTGGCAGTGGGAAATATTTCTCTAAATATTACAAAACTAGAGCTGACTGATCTCTTTATGTTTGCAATACTTCCTCACAGATGCAGGACAACCTCTCATATGCAAAAAAAGCCCAATATATACATTCCTAGGAATGCTCTGTATTAATGGGGTCGTAACTGGAATTGGTTTTACAAAGGTATCAGGCAAGGAAACCATGCAGCAACCTCTGTGACAGAAGAACTTTTCTGGGAAGAGTTTGGGAAAAGAACTTTGGAAGTTCAGTTGACACCAGGGACATGAGCAAACTCAGACAGAGGGATTGTCTCAGTGAGAGAAAACCAGACATCACATTGTTTAACCAAACAATTTAAACTTGTTTTACCAGTATTTTCCATTTATACCTGTCCAACAGCTCTAGTGTTTAAGAAATGAATTTGTAGGTACAGCATCATACCCTGTCTCTTCACAAAGTCCTTAGATATGAAGGTGAATCATCACTGTGACTGCTGTGGCTGACAGAATTTCAAGAGGATTCTCTTAGCAGCTAATTTCACACATGAGACTTCAGTCTGATTTGTCTGAGGATGTACTCTCTTCTTAAATAATGAGTACTTATTTCCAATATCAACAGAACACAGGAGTGAGAAGAGCAGTGAGAACTGGATGTGGTCAAAGTTAGGCAAGCTGGACAATGCAAATTGCAAACAGCTGCAAGGGTTGCATCTAAAAGAAAGTAATTCACTTTGGAATAGTTTTATTTAAACTCATGAAATGGCAAGATGTTCTAGCTGAATATGTCTACACAATCACAGATGATTAAATGGTTGAGATTGAACAGGACCTTGTGAGATCATCCAGTCCACCTTCACTGCTCAGATTAGGATTAATTTAAGCAGTGTGTTCAGCTAGTTTATTATCTCCACAAGTGGTGACTTCACAATCTCTCTTGGGAACTGGTCCCAAGTGTTCAGCTATCACCTCAGTTAATTTTTTTTTTTTTTTTTCTTATGGAATTTCCCAAATTTCAATTAAACCTTACTGCCTTGTATTATCACTGAACAGAAATAAGAAAAGCCTGACTATTGTCTCCACTTCCCCCATTGGATATTCATACACGTGGATAAGATCCCCCTGAATTTTCTCCAGGCTGAATAGTCCCAGCCATCTCGGCCTCTCCTTGTATGAAAGATGCTCTACTCCCTTAATTATATTTGTGATCGTTCTCTGGAGTCTCTCCAGTATGTCTGTGTCTTTGTTGCATTGGTGAGCACACAGCTGGACCCAGATGTGTCTCACCAGGGATGAGCAGAGAAGAAGGGTCACTTCCCATGGTGATGCTTTTCCTAATGTAGCCCAGGCAGCTACAAAGTTGTCCTTTGCTGCAAGGGCCCACAATATGCTCATATTCAACCTGATGTCCATCGGGATCTCCCCCTCACCAGGATTGGTTTTTTTTTTTGCAAAACTGCTTTCCATCCAGCTGACCTCTAGCATGTACTGTGGTACATGAACTGCAACAGTTCTGACTAAGATGCAGGACTTGTAATTTCACTTTGCTATATTCCATGAAGTTCTTGTCAGCTCATTTCTCCAGCCTGCTGAATGTCAACACAGGCATGTGTTGTACGAACCACTCCTCCCAGTTTTGCATCATCTGCAACTTTGCTGAGGGTGTACTCACTAATAAAGTATTGGCCTTACTATCAACTTCTTGAGTACTGATCTCCAAATGGACTTCATGAGGTGGATCACAACCCTTTGAAATCACAGTTCAACCAGTTTTCGATACACCTCTCTGCCTATCTAGTCTGTATTTTCATCAGATATTGTGGGATATAGTGTCAAAAGCCTTGCTAGAGTCAAGGTGAACAAAATCTGTTGCTGTTCCCTCTGTGTTCTCTGCATAAGAAAACTTTTAACACTGACAACTTACCGAAAATCCAAGCAGAGGACTTTAAAGGGCAAACAGCTAGACAAGTCTTCCGTATCAAACACCCCTACAGAGGCACACCTTATTTATTTACATGGACTTTACTGTGTTGCTTGGTGCAATTTTGGGTGTGCCTGTGTACAACTGGATGGAACTTATCTGAAATATTTTAATGATTTCATTTATTTATTTTTTTCTGAGCATGAGAAGACCACTTTGGGTGGAGGTAATTGCATAAGAAGTTTGGACTCTGCTGGATTATGATGGTCTAGGGATTTCCTTGTGAGTTAAATACTGCAGTTGCTGTTAATTATTTCAGTCAAGTGGGGTATGGTTAGTTCACAGCCTGTTTTTGACAGTGCCAGTGAACATTCATCCATGTGAAACTTCCAGAATTCACAGATGTTTCCATTATTCCCTGGAAGTCATCCAAGTGCCCAACCACATCAGAGATAGGAGGCTAATGTGTCACAGGGAACCAAATTCACCAAAATATTTGTGGAATTTTTTTTTATTAATATTATCATTATTTTTTTACAAGCGCCATGTGAAAGGTGTATTATTATCTGCCACAGAAAGAAAAAGAGCATGTGAATGTAGGACTATCCAAGGGTATGATTTCCAACTGATTGTGGTTGCTCACTGCTTACTGTAATATTCTAGAAACACAGTCTGGTAAAGCACTTCTGATTATCTGAATTTGCTTGAGATAAAGGAATGTGCTTTGATCACTTGAGCACTTGGACAAGTCCATTAGTTATCTGTAAATCCATATATTGATTTTTGGATTGCTTGTTTATAAGAGTGTAAAGGAATTGTTTATAGGCTGTCATTCACGTTCATACTCTTACGTGAATTATACCTTGTGGTCAGCAGCCACAAGGTATTGTGATTTTCAGTAACAAACTATTTATTTGTAAGTACACACTGTACGTTACCTTGAGGCACTAAAGGGATTGGAACACTTGTTTTTGGAAATCAGAAGTAACAAACTCTGCACTGTTGGCTTTCAGAAACCAAACTGCTTGATTATGTCAAGGTAATTATGATTCTGTGAACCACTTTTAGATATATTTATGAATAACATACACAGGATCTGATAGGTGTTTTTTTTAGCATCTTGAAAACATTTGCCTTTGCCTGCTATTGGATCTGCCTTAAAAAGGAATACTTTTCTTTCAGACAAACAGATCGCTTGGACCCAAATGTTCTAAACATCAATAAAGCTAATCAGGGTTAATACTGAAATGAGTATTAAATTGAAGATTAGGCTGAAAAAAACAAACTGAGAAGCAGGTTCTTCTTTTTCCTCAATTGTGAACTGAAACTGAAGAAGCTTATCATAATGAAGTGACAAGTTGAACTTAGCACTTACAGTGTCTAGCCTTATGAGCAAATAGTGATATTTATTGACGGTATTAATGTTTTTAAATAGGCTTAGACCTTTTGTAATACCACCGACACTTCATTTTATGGAACATGGAATGTAGAGGCTGTAAAGTCATGTTTAATATTGCTAACAGTTATAAGTGAAAGTGTAATAGTAATTTTTGCTTGTATTTGCTTATACTTTGTGAATGCCTTCAGTGTCTGAAGAAACTCTATAGGGATACAATTTTCCCCAGGTTTACAAATTGGTTGGCTTCTGAAAACAATGCACAGAAGGACACCAAAGAGTTCAGATTATTTGCTTTTACTGTTAACTGACCAAAGGCTGTGGTTGTCACTTAGAGGTATGTATCCTAGCTGTGCAATTAGCTGTATTATTTAATCCTTCCCAGCATGTGCTGCTGTGCATTGGGGGATTTGAGTGTGTTCAGTATCTTGGTTCTGCAGAATAAGATGCTAATCATCCAAAGACTTCTGAAAGAATATCATAAGGTCAGAACACAACTGAAATAAAGTTTTGAGCAAATGAAAGGAAGCAGAACAGAGAAGAAACTCTACACCTTGCTTAGCTTTGTGAAAACCACTGCCAGCATTTGACTGTTGCATCCAAACAGTACAGTAAGAGTTCTTTTAGTGACTTGACTAGATTGCAATATTAAAAGTTGTGTTTATTCATATCCATCCATATGAATAAACAAAATTGGTGAAATACTGAAGATCATCCCATAGTAGAATGGTACAAAAGGAAAAAAAGTAATAGAACTGTAAAAGGGACTTTTATCACCTAACCTTCAGGCTAACCTGTAGAAAGCCAATTATCAGCTCATCTATGCCCCAGTGGTCTCCATTCTACTTTTTGTTGTCATGTTTCCATTTTCTGGTTAAGTAAATCTCAAAACAATGACAAAAATATACCCGGAATCACATACAAGATTACAGGTTATAGACTCTGCTCTCAAGTGACTGAAGTAACAATGCTTACATTTCAAGTCTTATCTAAAATTTTTCTCTTATTTATTTTGTTTTAGTTATATGATTACAATGAGTGCAGGTAGAAGTTGAGAAGAAAACCAGAAAGAGTAAACCATTGCCTACATCTGAGCATTTTGAGAATTATAAAATAGGAGGAGAAAGGTAAGATTCTTCTACCTTGCAGTATAATTGAGCAATTTTTTTGTCTATTGAAATGGTTAAAAATTGTCTGGAATATCAGATATTTGTGCAGTATCTTGCTGTAAAACCATTCTTCTTCTTCTTGAGTGTAAAATAATGAAAGCCTGTTTGACATACAGGAGCTGCTGTGAAACAGTGGTAACTCACATCAAAGAATATAAAGAAAATTCTAATTCTTGGATTACCTGCTTCTGTGGCTGTTTTTCAAAATGGAATAATAATCAGGGAACATCACTAGAGATTCAGTACATTTTGATTTCTTGGCTAGTGGTTCAGCTCTGTCAGTAATATCTGTACCCTGTTCTACACTTTCAACAAGGATTGTAGTTGTTCTTTTTAAACCTGGAGAAAACAGTTCTCAAATTTATTCTGATATTTAAAAACTCCCTAGGGCACAGGCTATCCTCTCAATGCATGAGCCTGCAACTACTATTAGTACTAATGGGACTCGAAGAAAACGTGTGCAGAGAGTTCACAGTCCTGAAAGACTGGAGTCAACCAGATATTTGCCATTACTTCTGTGTACACAGGATAAAGTTCATGTACATCATAAATAGAGTGATATATTTTAATCTGGTTCTGTCTTCAATTTATTGGATGGCTAACATTAGAAAGCTTTTCAGGTGGATAATGATCTCATCTTCTGATTTTTAACCATAGAAATTTCAATTTTTCTGTGGAGAAAGAAAACATCTGGTGTGGTGAGAATCTCATAGCAGTTCCTCAAGGACAAAATACTTATTAAAAGACAGAAATATTCCCTCCACAGAATCACTGTCTATCTGTTTGGTCTACTGAGGAGTTAGACATTTCACATACTGAACTCCTGTGTTTGGTTTGTGTTTTTTGTTTTGTTTTATTTTGTTTTGTTTTTTCTTTTTAGCAGTAATTCAGATAGTTCTTCTTATTAACAGGCCTATAGATTTTTTACATCCACAAAAATAAAAATGGTACTTGGAAAAACCTACATATTTTATTTATCCATTAATATATGGATACTCATTTTGAAAACTTGACTTCTGGGCATGGATAAGGGTATCTTTGCAATATTCCTCTGAGGGAGTGAAATACAATTAGATCTGTTTTACAGAGATGAAGGAAAGAGATTAAGGGCTAAACTTAGAAAGGTACCTAAGGACTATTCACAAAAAGTAACTGTAGTCAGACATTTCCAGCACATGATTCACAATGCTGGAAGTGCTTCTCTCTCTCTCTCTCCGTGGAGTGCATGGGAATCCTGGGATGATTAGTCCCCCTAGGCTAAAGTTTGCATTTGAGAATAAGTGGTGCCAACCTGAGTGTTTTAACTATGTCCTTCCAATTGCATATTCCTGGTGCTGGCATCCAAAACCTTAGCCTACATTTTGGCTCTTTGGGCAAGACAGTGGAGCCCTGGGGAAGGAACAACAAAAAATCAGGACTCTCCTTAGCAAGTCACTCAGAGCTATCAAGAGAAAAAGGATGTGCCTTGAATTAATACTTATTCCAGGATATGATTGCTATGTTCACTTCTAGCAGAGGGTCTAAGGATCCCTTTCTGGAACTGCAAAACAAGGACAGGAAACAAATGTTTCTTTGCCAGGAAACACCAATGTACTATGTTCTGCTCTCTTTTCTCCTGCTATCTTGTACAACTTCAGGAAAATTATAGCAAGGGGTCCCCATCTTCCTCATAATTAGCTATAAGCTAATCAATATACCAGTGGTTAGGATAATTCACTTTGGCGAGAAACTCATCCAGGAAGGAAAGGAATGTAATTTCATAGATCCCTCTGTAGCATTTAGCATAAGGAAAGCACCTAAAAGTGTTTGTTGGTCTCTCTGCCAATGCCTTTCAAGATGGTGAAAAGAGTTTGTGGCAGTGGCCAGAATTGTCTCGTCTCCTGAAACTTAATCCACTGTCTCTAGCACCAGACAGTGAAACCAGGGGAAAATATGTTAGAACTGAAATGAAATTTAAGTTCCCTTTGTTGAGGTTGGAAGAAGTGTCACATATATGAATGAACCACAGAAGCTTGACAACTTTTATACCAATTCAAAAGGTTAGATAGTGTCTTGGATATATTTTTCTTTATAGCAATGTTCATTTAAGACCTGAGAATTACCATCTGGTTTGATTGCTGTTCTTCAGCCTATTCAAGACAGAAACTTGTTTGGTTCACTATTATTTTGCCTTTATTAAAATAGAGTCTGATGCCAAACTTTTTCCATGTAAAAGACATGAAGAGATATCTAAAAATCTGTTGTGTGCTCAGGCTGATGAGAACAGAAGTGATTTAATACACATTACTTTATTACAATTTAGATGTAGGACATTGATACTGTTTTTAAAGATGAGGAAAACATGACATTAAAAGGTGATTTTTTTCCCTACAATTCTCTCAAATTTTGGTCAAGCATAAAATAACACAATTCAGTATCTGTAGGAAGAAGAAACTTGGGATATGAATTACCAGGACTTGAGAAATGTTTTACCCCAGAGGTTTTATGTATACTTATGTGTATGCAAACATGTGCAGCCTAGTCAGATCTTAGATGATAAGTAGGAACAACTTTTAATGACAACAGAGTAAGAACCACAAAGGAAGTCCAGAAAAAGATGATAGTGATCTAGGTTCTCAGACTGGATACATCCAGCTGAAGAACTCATTTGTTTCTTAAGGCATGACACTTCCTAAACTTTTTTAGCACAAAGTATTCAAAATATCATTCTCCAGTACCACAGCACAGAGCAAGTCCTCCTCTGCCTGAAGTCACCCAGCACACATCAGTTCTTGAAAGCCCATGTCAGTAGTAATTTGATGTAAAGTCTTGTTGAAAATAGTGACCAATCTTAAATTCTATATTTGTGCTCCCCTCATCATTAAGGCATACAAACTACTCTAAATTAAAGCCCCCTTTATTCAGTGCATTCCTGTTTCATACACTGTAGGAGAAAAAACAACAAAAATTCTGGAAAGCATGAAACATACTCCAGGATAGAATCAATCTTCAGTTTTCCAGCAAATATTAATGGTTAAAGAAGTCCAGTTTATCACAGTTTTGTCTCCAGCACTAATTTCAGTGAAATGCTGTTGGAAAAGTTCCTCAATTTAACTGTAGGAAGCAGTTTGCCTGTGTTCTAGTGATTAATAAGAAAAATATATCCACCTTTTTCAGAGCATGCTCTGCATTTTCTGTCTTATGCCTTGGAAGACATTTCCTGAAATATGACCACCAATTTGCCTGGGACTGCTTTGCTCCTGACCAGATTAAATAAACCCAATTTCCAGTGTTTCCAAGGCTTCCTGCAAGGTGCCGACATAGGGAGAAGGAAGCTGCCTGTTTCAAACACAAAAAGAGCACCACTTCTTTCTCTAGGACTTGAAACAAATCCAAGCTGCCTGATTTTCACCATCTAAGCACTGTTCCCAATGCCTGAGAAACCTAGTATCACATCAAGAATGAAGCCTTTGGATAATATTTAGTTTCTTTTAAAATATTCAGTCTGCCAAACATGAGACATATAATAAAAGACCTCCATTTGCATTGCTTTCTTTGGAATGGATTATAGCCTTCTTTTGATTTTTTTTTTCCTAAGGTGAAAATATTACACGCTCCAACCCACCATGAAAGAAACCTAGATTCAAGACCTTGCTCTGACAAATTCAGAATGATATGATGAAAAACACCCCTATACCAGGAAAACCAGGAAATATGACCCAGTTTGGCAAGTTTATCTTTCCAATAATATATAGAAATAAATAATATATCTGACAATTCAGCAGGTTCAGATCATGATCATTAAATGGACATCTGATACAATTCTATTCTCATGAACAAGATTGAAGGTTTGGTTTATTTTAATGGGTATCAGATATAAAATATTGGAATGTTACATAGAAATGTCACTTCATCTTTTACCAAGTTTGACCTCCTTTATTAATAATGTTCATTGCAGTCTATGTCTACATGGCTCTGTGGATATGGATCAAGGTGATGTGTCTTCAGCTCCTCATCCCTGAGTGATACTGTTTGGAGGCATCTATGAAATGCACTGGTGAATAGTTGATTCCCATCTAACTTGTGTGCACCATAGGTGTCAGGGCATAGATAAGTGGTGAGGAAGTGTGGAAAGTACTGTGCCTGTGTCCCACTGTGACAGGGAGAGGGACACCTCTCAGGGAACCTGATGATGCAGGAAATAGCACCATGGAGTTGTGATGCCTCTAAGAGATATTCATCATTTGGGAGTACAGGGATGATCCAGATCAGCAGTGGGCATATGGTTAGATTGCCACTGTACAAACCTTAGTGCTTCAAAGTTACCCCATCATTACATTTGGAGCAAATTTCCACAAGGAAATTGAGTGTCTGTTAAATCAATGCCTTTCACCATATAGGTGCTTTTTCATGTATTTAAAGTTTAAAAATGCAAACTTGAAATTATCTGTGGCTTGAGTCTCATGCCTTTCACAGGCATTACCTCCCTGTTATTGGTTACTTTGCCAGCTCAGGTACCAAGTTTTTGCTCCGTAAGAGCAAAGTGGATGTCAGTATGAGGTCTAAAGAGGAAATATTGGGATTTGCAAGTTCCTTGAAGATTTACTTTCACTTCTACATGAAAATGGTACTTGACATGACAGGCATCGAGGATATATATTAAATAATGGTATGAATACTAATAAGAAATCTACATCCAGATATCAGCCTTCTATTAAAGTACAGTTTATAACATATGGGAATGAAGCATATTTAATCAAGCAGAAGGCTACTTTTTTATTAACACTAGTTTCTGAATACAATATGAAATCTTCTACAGACTGAATGTTTTTCATCTGTACCCATAAGTAGGTTTGAAAAAATAGAGCAGCTTGAGAATCACAAAGTGTTAGCCCACAACTGTTGCTTTGCTGTGACAAGAACATTATTACAAATCATACTTGCTGTTGTTGAGGGCAGGAGGCCTTTGCACTTCTTGCTTTGGTCCCTTCTTCTCTTCATGCACTCTTTTGTGCAACTGCAGGACCAGTCAGAAGAAGCTGGCAAGGACCAGCTGACTGGGTCTTCTATGGGTAGCAAAATGAGTGTGGGGATCTTAAACCAGCAGAGGACTATAGAAACAGAGAAAATAATTTGTTCAGTGGTTTCCAAACTTTTTTTAAATAAAAAAAAATATTAATAAAAACAAATAAAAAACCCAACCCCAAAACAAATATGGAAAGTTAATGGCAAGGTCTGATCATTAGACTGACTTTGGATCTTGGTATATGTCCCATGTAACCAGTCTCATGCTCTGCATCCCAGATCAGAAACACAGAGATAATGTACCTTCCAGTCCCATGGGAAGGATGGGGACAAAACACTAGGAACTCAGCAACCTGTATAAACAGGCATTAAATAACTGCACATATACATCAATACAGAGGTTGTCCATTAAAAATATGCCCCAGTGCACTTTCAGTGTTTCACAGTACTTGGGAAAAAAAAAAAAGTAACAGTTTAAAAATTTAGCTTCATTGAGCTGGGTGGAACAACCATTCCCTGTTGAGCTCTAGGTTTCTCTACTGTACTCTGATTTTTTTCTGTTGAGTACATATTAGAGATCATTTCCCTTGGTCAAACTTTTAAGGAACAAACAAAAAACGTTCCTCTCATGTCATAAGCATTAATGTTCTTCTGTTTGACAATATGGAATATTTAATATACATCCTTTCATGCTTTCCTGCATAGCATATTTCTTTTTAGTAAAATTAGGGAGTGGGGAGACAAATTGCAGTAATAAGGGTCTGAAAGGTGTGTAAAACATACGGCAAATAAAGTAATTTTCCTTTGAGTCTGTGATATTGCCATTTCCTTTAGACGTGTTGAGTCTCCTTCATAATAGAAGTTGCTGAGGGCTTAGAGTACTAGAAAATATAAAATACCTATGGGACATATTCCAGTACTGTACATTAAATTTGAGGATTTTACATGTGATAAAGTATGTCAGTGTTGCTTACAGGGAATTCCAGTGATACCTCAGCTTTCTTGGACTTATTATAAATCCTTTGTTGGAATTATTGCGGCTGGTTCAATAATTCAGATTAGCCCTCATGTTTATTAATGCACTACATCTGTGCAAACAACATGTCAAGCAGAGAGTTTATTGTAATTGCCTGAGCAAACAGAACCTGAAAGAAGCAATTTCCAGTTACAATGTGCTATGACAAGTAATGAGGTAATTGGCATTCTGTCCTGATTACTTCCACCTTCCTTTTCATCAGGTCTATATTGTGTGTGATAGATAGTTTTATAAGAAATGAAGGTGTTTGATAATATGGTCTGCTGCTGCTTAAGGTTAGTGATTAAAGACAATCATAATTTTCTCTCAGAGATCTTATTAGCTTTAACATTATTTATTCATATGTGTAAGATGTGGGCCCAGAATCTCTCTTTCAGTACTATACATGCACTTAAAATGTAAACTCAGCTACAATCCTATTGAATGCAAAATATCTTTGAAAATTTCCAAGATTATACAACATGTCAAGTTTTTGTGATAGAATATGTGCTCAAGCAGAAAGATTAACTACTTCCTGTCTAGTGTTGAACATAACCATTTTTGGTATAATATATGTTAATAGAGTATCTCATTTGCAGTGTATCAATATTAATAAAATACTTAAAGGATACAATCTAGAGTTTTAGACTAAACTTCTTTGGGGGTGGGAAACTTTAACTTTAAAAAAAATTTCTTAGTAATTAGCTTTTGTTTAATATCTACTTTTTAAATATTTGTCCTCAACTAAAAGCAAATAGCTACAGGACGTTTAGTTAGGTTTTTTTATTGTCCTGTTGCCAGTGTACATTTTTCAGCTATTTTTCAATATTTTTGAAAGTATTTTGATCTTTACAGGGAGGAAAAAGAGAAAAGTATGCAGAATACTAAAAAAAAAAAATCCTGCGTGCTTCGTGACATCAGCAAAAGTAGCTTGAACATGAAACCACATGGCTTTCATTAAGATATTGCAATGGATTTGGAATATATTGATTCTTTTTTTCTAATCAAACACATACCATGAATTGTTATCAATCCCTATGACATAAAAACAAACACCAAAAAATATATTTATGGCAAAAAAAGCATTATAGCTTTTATTTAAATACAAGCACATAAAGCTTCATTTTATTAAGAACTTTATGCAACAAAGTGAGAGGTGAATTTAAGAACATATGAAAACAGGTGGATACATAGAAAGGTAGATCTTGTCCATTTAAGTTTGTGCTGTACAAAACAGTGAAAAAGCATTGGTGAAGAAGGTGTTGCTTGCTCAGCTGCAGGCAATATATACCCAAAATCTGTAAAATCCCTACACTTACAGCACAGAAAATCAAGCAATAGATTTTTATGACCATAGCAAGTATGTTCATGGCTCAATCTCTCTCCCATGGTCAGACTGACCATTTTAGGCAATGCAAGTAGGCAGTTGCAGGTATGAAGAAACAAAAGATAGTCAGAATGAGGTCCAGAATTCCAAAAGTTAGTATTCCATTAAACTTAAAAGTCACAAAAGAAGGCAAAATTTGTATGTCAGCATGTCTGTACTCTATGTAATGCTATGTCAAGCAGTCCTTCTGTCAGCAGTTCTACAGAATCATTAATGAGAATGTTTGAGAAGTGTTGAGAATTAATGAGAATACAACTTTTGCTGGAGATGTCATGCTACATACATGGCCAAATCCCAAAGAATTTATAAAATTTAGATTGTAGTAGATGATTTCCACAGTGGTCCTAAATCATCCACTTGTGTGTGGACATATGTTTGTACCCCGATGCTTTTGGAAGACTTCTGTAACTATAAATGTTGTCAAAGGTGTCATGAATAAGTGGGCAAGGCAAGCCATTCTGGAAAAAAAACTTGTCTCATTTAGCTGCTTGACTAGCCAGAATTTCTCCTAAGACTACTCTTACATAGGCTTAGCAGTGATATAGACTGGTGCTGATAGTTTAGCCAAATACAGTCAGTAAAATGATAAAACATTTTTCTTTCCTGTAGACAATTAAAGAGTTTCAAATTGTTTGATATCTCCAGGAATGTAGTATCATTCTGAGTTTTTCTAACTTTTGTACCACTGCTTCTTAAAGTAAATTAAACTCCTTAACTTTCTTACATGTTCCCTTCGACACAGAATTGAACATCTGTTCAAGACTTTTAGCATTAATTATTTTGACTAATATTATTAGCACTATAATCATCAGCATTCCATATTTCTCCTAGAAGACTCTCTTTGCAAGCAAGTCAAGAATATGGCTTCAATTCTCCTGTTTGAGTATAGTAGGTCCTTTTTCACCTACCTTTCTGCTGGTTGCATGCATGAAGATGGGACAAAGGAAGAAAATTAAGTATGTTATCCTTAACTATACCAGCAAATAAAATACAGACCATCTGGACAAGTTAAAAATCCTGTTTTCTGCAGACTTGTTTATTATAAAGATGCAGTGTTAAGCGCAGATCAATAGCCCAAGAATCTGATGTTTACAAGGGTAAGAGATTCATATTAGCTGCTGCAAAAGCCAAACTCTGGTGGCGCAAGTAAAACTAAGCTAAAAGTTTAGTAGTATGTGAAGTAATAACACCCGAATAATTCCCAACTCAGCCTCTGACTCACATTGTTTTTCTCTCAGAACCTAACACAAACACAAATTCCAGTTATACAGCCTGTCTATGGGAAATTGCTGCTGCAGTGCATCAATGAAAATTTGGAGGACTACAGTGGAGTTGTCAACTCCTGATTGTTCTATTAATGAAAAAGTGTAAGACTCCTCCATTAGCAGAGATGTTCTTGAGCCACTGCACAACTTTACAAACTTCCACTGGGATTTGGCCCTTTATGTTATCAAAAGAAGTAGGCATTTCCTCAACTGGTATGAAGGCTAAGGCTTGTAGGTAATGGAGCTTCAAACTGAATTCTGGATTAAATCCATGCTGAGTTGCCAATCCAGCACTTTGTGCTCTTTGCCAATAGCTTTGGCTCAAGCGAAAGAAGCAGGCTTTGTTCTAAACTGGTGCAAATTCCTTGGTTGCTGTGATTGTAGCTTGTTCAAAGTGAGTGATCACATATGTGAGTCTTAAGTAGAGCTGTGCAAAACTTGGCAGCTTGAGTGCACTAGGGGTTTGGTGAACCTTCATTTGGCTTCTGTGTTTGTGGGTTTGAATTAGTGTTAGGAAAATTAAAGGATGAGGTAGGAGATGCACTAAATAGAAGCAGCTCAATAAATAAAATGAGTCAGAGAGAGACATGTCAAAAGTAGATGTAATCAAAAGTGAGGGACTATAAAAACAATGTTTACTCTAATTTAGATACATACAGTTTTTTATTTAAATACATTTGTTGCAGTTTAGACAGATATACTGTGCAAAGTTACAACCCTGAAGAGCAGCTTGTTTTGTTTTGTTTTATTTGCTTTAATTTCTATGGAAGTGAATTCTTTACCCATTGGAAAAAAGAGAAAAAGCATAAGTTTCCTGAATGAACACTGACAATGATTTACTTAGTTCTGCACTGCTCATATTACGCTTTATAATTTGTATGTCTTCCTTGCCAGAATACTCTTACTCATTAACTGTTTTCAATTCTTTTTAATTTAAGATTTACACATTAATAAATTATGTGTAAGTAGTAGGATATGGTATATGGTTCTGCTAAATAGCTGCCTTAGCATCAAGCCAGCTTGGAGGACAATAGGCCCTTTTAACACTGCATTTGTATCTTCCTCCTGCAATGTTTTATTAGAGTGATGAAATGGTGGGAGGTAGAAATTCCTTCTTTTATATGATACAAATTTAGGAATTTAGGCTGAGAACACTGACTGATGAATATATGTTAAAATGTAGCTTTTAATGTGGTTTTATTTTGTCTCTTACACTCTAAATTCGGGCATTAATTTCATAATAACAATCAAAATTAGATTCCCTGGTATAAGTTATGATTTCATGAATCATGGTCTTCTCCTTTGAAGAAAACATACTACTGATACTACCACCACAACCACTATTCTTTCTTTTAAAATCCAAAATGTAATTAATTGAGTATCACTTTCCACACAGTCTCCCCATTCAAAATTACCCTTGAGGCATTTTCAACCACTCTTAGTGGTTTCTTTTACTGGGGAAACCCTGGCCAAGGCAGAGATGAGCAAGAGCACTCTTGCCCACTACCTCAAACTGTGACTCCATGGGACCCGTGCAGCTGGTGCAAATCTGTGGGTTGCTCTTAAATTCTCCTGAGGACCAGCCCTGCTCACAGAATAATTAGGGAACCATTAAGTTGCTTTTAAGTTCAGAAGGACACCAACTCATTTGTATTACGGATGTGACTTTAATGGGATACATATGGAAATGCCATCAGCACGATGATGCATCTGTATTTTCAAGACAAAGCTTCAAGTTTTCAAAACCAATACTGAACAGTGCAGGGCAAATGGTAAGACAGACATGGAAAATTTAGGCTATCTATTAGCATCTGATGTTGACTCAGCAGGGGAATCCTTCCCTTCTCGTTCTGTAATCAGTGCTCCTGTATTTATGCATCTAATTTTTCCGAGAGCAAATGGAGCAGAGCTGGTGACTCTTACCAGTCCTTTGCACAGTAGCAGTCCTGAGGTTTTAGCCAAATTTGAGGCAAATTCCAACAAGAAATTATTTCAGCACAGATGTGTAGCACAAGGGTTGTAGTAGCAATAGCAATTTATTTCCAAGGACCCTTCATGTGAAAGGGGCAGTCATCTGTCAGGGATCAAGGGGAAATCCATGTCCACCAAATCTATTGATGATTGTTTTATTTGTCTGGAAACACAAACCCTCCATCTAATAAAAAGAGAACACTTTCTTCCTCTGTCCCAAATGTTTTAAAACATTTCGGAAATTATGTATAGCTGTGTATATGGGCACAGAGTTTCCAATAGTCCCATTGGTTGGTTTTGACTTATAGCATACAGTTGAGGATTTTATGGCTAAATTTACCACAAAAAGATGAGTACTCAGGTCTCTCTAGCTTTTCATCCAAGAGAAGAGACTTGATTATTGCTATTATTAAGTCCAATTAGATTGAGAGCACTTTCTGCGAATGAAAAAAGCAACTCCCAAAATAAGTTGAAAATCTACATCTAACGAACAAAGTAAGGAGGAATGCAGCAGAACTGATGCGAAGCATTGTTTTTCTAATTGGAAAATCTTAAAAAAAATATTATGCCTGGTATAATTTATTTTAGGATTATCCTATTGCATTAAAAAAAAAAAGAAATCCTATAAAATTCAATAATATCACTTGATAGATCTATGAAATCAATACAGCTTATTAAAATTTTTACAGTACAAAGAAACATTACAATTCTATCAAACTGTTTACATTTCATCCCTATCAGAATTTCATTGTGAGAGGACATTCTTTAGTTATCCAAGGAGGAACTACGTTTTTTTGGGTACAATTGCCTACAAAATAAGTAGTGATATAAGAAAATCACAGGCTGGAAGTCATAATGTGTGCAGGTAATTTGATTAGCAATAATATGTTTTTGTGAGGAAAGAATTTACAAGATAGTTTAGGGAGAGAAGAACAATCAATGTAACTTACAAGAAAATAATTTCAATGGTTGAAATAAACACCAAAATGCATTCTGAACATTCACCTACAAGATGACTTCAATGAAGTTTATTTTGTGTCATAATTTGCCAAAGTGATAAAGAAGTGATAAAGAAATGAGCAAAAGAAAATAGGTATAGTCTATAGATGTGCGACTTAAGTCTTTTTTTTTTTTTTGAAAGAAGGTATTGAAAATGAAAAAACAAACACAAATGTAGATGAGAAGTGAGCATAATTAATTTTAATATTATTACAGGAAATCTAAAGATATAAATTTTGAAGGACATTTTTATTAATAATAAAACTACCCCTGTTTTTAATAGTATCTATGTTTGAAAGCCTTAATTCTTAAATATCAGTTCAGGACAACTTTCCAGTCAAATGGTATGCACCGAACTCTGTACCACATATCAGACAGCTGAACTGTAGAGAAAGTAGGTTATTCCTGCCAAGGAACAGGGGAAATGAGAGGTAGGAATGNATATGCTAGGAAGAAATGAATGTGGGTTTATAGTCATAGTCACGATGGTTTATCTTTCTGCAAACATTCTTCAGAGCAAAACTGATCACATAAAAGCTCAAGAAAAAAATAATTATGACTATCACAACGGGAATCAGAAATATCAGCAAATTTACAGTTTTTACATAATGAAGTGATAGCCTTTTCATTCAGCAATTTCTGATTTTCTCAAGCTACTCAACACTTAAACATATACCACATTAGCAATATACCTTCTAGCTTGTTTTGCTATGATTGTCTTAGCTGCTTCTGTGTGTTCTTGTGTGTCACTCACTTCTGGCTGAATTCACTGAGGTATTTAAGAACCTACGTGATAATTTGAGTATGCAAATTCATCTTTTAAGGATTGCTAATATATTTTAAAACACACAATTCATTGTTATGTAGCAGTTAACACCTCAAAACATCTGAGCTCCTGAAAGTGGGAAAGGCACACTCCCAGAATGTGTTTCTGCAGAGCCCCTGCTTCGAGGAGTCTTAGGTTAGCAGTAGGAAGAAATGCAATGGCCAAGTTCAGTGAAGATGAGGAAAAGGGAGAATTGTTTTCAAAGTTCTTCAGTGAGCACATACTGACACAAGATGTGTAGTGACACAGCTGACAGCAGCTTGAAAACCATTGAAAGGGACTTCAGGGCCCTGGGTAAAACAGTCAGGGACTCTGGGGTGCATGTAGTATTCTCGTCTGTGCTCCCAGTCAGAGGGCAGGGACCTTCAAGGGCTGAACGTATCCGGCAGGTCAACTCATGGCTTAGGGACTGGACCTACAGACAGGGCTTTGGATATGTTGACCACGGGGCGTGCTTTGAGAATCCTGGATTGCTAGGGGTAGATGGAGTGCACCTAACTGAGAAGGGGAAGAAGGTGCTTGGTCAAAGGATTGCTAGGCTTGTTAAGAGGGCTTTAAACTAGTGTTGATGAGGGAGGAGGAGAACGATTCGCCCCACTGCTGTCAGCATGGCGCCAGTGCCAGCACCGAGGGTTCAGAGGCTCAGGAAAAATCACAGGTGTGTTCAAATGAACCTATATTGCCATCCATGAGAACTCCTGTCGCTCCAGCCAGCACGCCAGCTTTGTCCGGGGCCCAGCTGAAGTGCATGTACACCAGTGCACGCAGCATGGGAAATAAACAGGATGAGCTGGTGATGGTGCACATGAGCAGGGCTACGACACTGTTGGCATCACGGAGATGTGGTGGGATGATTCATATGACTGGAGTGTCAACGTGGAGGGGTATAGGCTTTTTAGAAAGGACAGGAAGGGNAGGCTTTTTAGAAAGGACAGGAAGGGGAGACGAGGAGGGGGTGTCACTCTCTATGTCTGTAACCACCTGGAGTGTATGGAGCTCCTCTTGCGATTGGAGGAGGAGCTGACAGAG
>VXBZ01007887.1:1123-15242 GCA_013399135.1 Heliornis fulica | reverse complement strand
GTGGATGCCCCTGGATCCCTGGAGACGTTCAAGGCCAGGTTGGATGAGGCCCTGAGCAAGCTGATCTAGTTGGGGGTGTCCCTGCTTCTTGCAGGGGGGTTGGACTAGATGACCTCTGGGAGTCCCTTCCAACTCTAATCATTCTGTGATTCTATGATTCTATGAGAGGGAGAGGTCAAGACTTCTGGTACCCCTCAGATCTATGGAGGACTGTCTGTTGCAGGGCTCTTTGTGATCTCATGCAACGTATGAAGGCTACAGGGAATTTGCTTTCAGATGGAGGTTTCATCCGACAAGAGAAAAGCCACAGGCTGGATTATTTTGGCATTTGCCAAATGGAAAATATGAAAAGCCCATGATGTTGGCCTGACTCTGCCAGATTCACCTTAAGGGCCTCAAGTGGCAGAGGGTAGGAGAAGTGAAACTAGGGGAACTAGATGATGGGACCTCATAATCCCTGCTCTGAAGATGCTGCCCCAACAGCGGGCCTCGGGATGGGGGTAACTCCATCAGGTCTATGAGGGGTTGGACTGGATGATCTTTTGAGGTCTCTTCCAGCTCCTAATACACTGTAATAGTCTGTGATATGGCTGCCTCACCCACACTAAAGGGTCACTTACGGCCATCGCTGCCCGTCTGCGTGTCGGAGTCGAGGCTGTCGGTGGAACCAGCCGTGAAGGTGACGTGGATGCTCCTGAAAGATGGGCTGAGGCTCTCGGCAGAGCTGTTGCTGACCCTCTCGAACTCGGTGTTATTTGGGTTCATTTTTGGAGCGTGCCTATAGAGAGGGAAGGAGAAGCATCAGGAGACAGATGGACAGACACCCTGCACACATGTGTGGATGGAGTGAAGCTCACCCTTTGCTTTGGCGTGGTCACCACACATCTACACAGACACTGCACAGCCTTCAACTACGCCAAAGTACTTCATTCCTCTGGACATTTCCTCTTTCTTCAGCCCCTGGGGAGTGCATCCCACTGACATGGAGCAGGTTGCAGCCCCCCCTCCCCATACCAGCCCCCTTGCCAAACCATCTGGGTTTGAGCAGAGAGAGAACCAACAGCATCCAGCTCCAGGCTTCTTCTCCATCACTTAGCACACGCACATCCTGGACCACATTGCTAGGAAGAGGAGACCCACCAGTCTCTGCCTCCAGTCAGGCTCTCAAGGGAGTGGAGAGCATCACTGCTCCTCCTGTTTTACAGACAGGCACTTGAGGCTGGGTGTCAGAACCCAACTCCTTCGTGGCAGAGGTGGAAGTGGAAGTCCAGCCCCAGGAGCTGTCATTTCCTCGGCGCATTGCGCTAACAACGGACACCTTACAAAAGAAGCAGTTCCTCCAGAGAAAACAAATGTCTGTCAGGCTTGGGACCTACCATGAAGTTTTTAATACAAGACCCACAGTTTGCCATCCAAGACCCACAGTCTGCCATCCAGCTCCCATCTAAATAAACAACAGGTCATAAACTGGGCTTAGGAGCTGCTGGGTCACAGTTTAAGTGATCACAGAATCATGGAATCACTTCAGCTGGAAGAGACCTTTAAGCCCATGGAGTCCAAGACCAGCCTGACCCTGCCCAAGCCACTTCTAGAGCATGTCCTTCAGCACCTCATCTCTTGGCCTTTCCAACCCCTCCAGGGATGGGGACTCCACCACTGCCCTGGGCAGCCTGTCCCAACGCCTGACAACCCTTTCAGGGGGGAAATTCTCATGGCCAACCTCAATCTCCCCTGAGGCAATTTTAAGCCATCAGGCACAGGCAGGCAGGACTTTTTGCTAAGATAAGGAATTTCCCCTGCAATTTTGTCCTTTTTTTTTTTTTTCCTCCTCAGAAAACAACGGAAACAGTTGAAATCAGGCAGCACCACGTCGGAGCACAAACACCGACTTTCGGTACAGTTCAGACCCTATCACGGCTCGCAAACAAAAGTTATCAGTCCCCATTTTCTAGGTAAAACTGCCAATCTGCTGATAAAACTCAACATATTGAAACTGAGAACATAAGAAAGACTTAAAAAGAAAAAATAAAAAGGAGGCATTCCACCAGCTATCTGGCTTTAGGTATCCGGTGTTTCCTAATCAAGACAAACAAAAGGCGCGCACGACCGTTTTCTTGTGGCACCCTGGCTCCCAAGCACAGGATCCCTCCTTTTCCCAACACCCCCTCCAAGAACCAAGTGGATGCTGAGGGTGATTTTTACATGAAGGTTGAGAAATGGTTCGTTCCCCACACACAGACAAAGCACTTACTCTCGTGTCCACACCACCACATGGAGAGCAGAGAGTATGAGAAGCCCGGAAGAAACTTCTGCCAGACTTCCTCATATGCCTGAGCAGCCTTGGTCTAAAAATACTCGGTGGCTGATGAAAGTAAGGCTCAAAAAACCACCTCAGGTAGAGCTCTGCAGAGACATTGGTCTCGTGCTGGTGATGGATTTACTACAATGAGCCTCCTGGGGTGGTTTGAACTTCACAGAAAGCACCACGCAAATCCAGTTTAAAAACAAAAACGAGAGACAGACAGACAGACATAGAGGTTTTTAGTTCCACTGTAATTAAAGCCATTGAAAGCAATCATCTGGACTTAATGATTTCTCTTTTAATTATTCTCAGGATATATCTTTATCCTGGAACTCTCTCATTGAATTTTTAGTCATTCCTTTTGCAGGGTGGGGAAACACATGGGTGCGCGCCCACGCGAGCACCCAGCCTGACCTGTCAAGGATCAAAGAAGCCCTTGAAACCCTCAGAAAAGAAGATTTCCTCAAGCCACCCAGTCTCAATTTCCACAGTCCAGAACTTCTCAAACACGTTTCTCCCCCACCATCCTCCCCACCACCCACCCTCCCAAGAAAAACCGGCGCATTTCTCCTTCCTTCCCATCCCAAACACAAATCCACAGAGCTGCCTTACCATTCCTGCATGAGAGAGAGGAGAGAGATGGGACTTTGCTCAGCAAGGTCCAAGGTCCACCACTCAGCAGCCACACCTATTCCTCCAGAGCAACCTGGGCGCCGCGCGGCGGCTGCCTCGGCCCGAGCTCCGCGGTCGCGGTGGAGTCGGATGCTCGGAGAGCGGCGTTTCCTCCCCGCACCGCTGTGACTTTTGTTAAGTGCAGTTCCTGAGCAGGGACACTGAAATAGAAATTGTTTGCTGCTGAAACGACATCCTGCCCTTGTTTTGGAGGTTAAAGAGCTGGGATGGAGTATACAGGCTGGAAACAGTCGGTGATTTGCATCTTCCTCTTTTCCTGGGAGCTGCCTGAAGCTCTGGCTGAGCAGGTTTAAATGTTGTCCACTGTACCAGAGAGTTGGTGGAAAGTTGCTGGGGTCAAACTCTTCTGTTTCAGTAAAATTCCACCCCAAGAGAATAACCCATGGCTGCAACTTGGGATCCTGAATTAGAATCCCAGAATCTCCTGAGCTGGAGGGACCCCCAAGGGCCATGGAGTCCAACTCCTGCTCCACACAGACCAGCCCAGTTTGATTGAGCCAACTCTACTTTTTCATAGAATCCCAGAGTCCTGGGATGTCCTGAGCTGGAGGGACCCCCCAGGGCCATGGAGCCCAACTCCTGCTCCACACAGCCCAGCCCAGTCAGAGCAGGGCACTGAGCGCATCGTCCAGACGCTGCTTGACCTCAGCCCAGCTGGGGGCTGGGACCACTGCCCTGGGGAGCCTGTGCCAGTGCCCAACCCCCCTCTCAGGACAGAACCTCTTCCTGACACCCACCCTGACCCTCCCCTGGAGCAGCTTCTCGCTGTGTTAGACTTAGGGCTAACCTGACCTTCCCCTGACTCCAAGGGCATGGGCAGCTCTTCTCCATCTCACCCTTTTCACCAAAGGATGTTGGAAATGCAGAGCATAAACCTCTCTTAAACCTCTGAAACTGCCCCCAAGCTGGTTTGCTGATGCCTGTGGGCTCCACTCCCCTTCAGAAAGATGCAGCAGTGATTAATCTGCCTCCCTTTCAAAAGCCTGTGCTCAGCACCTGGAACATAAGGGGTGACTTCAAGAGCAGCACTGCAGCCTCCTTCGTGTGCTAACACATAAGGAGCAGGCCACAACCATCAGCTCCCCCAATCTAATGACCTAAAAAGCCAGGATTTCCAGCTCTCCAAATCAGCCTGGCAGCTTTAAATACACTCCAATTACTCAACATCCTCCATGCAACACGCAGCTGTATTCAGGCAACCCTTCCTGTTCACTGTCCTCCAGGTTTTCCCATCCTACACAATTTCATCCTGGATTTCCACACCATTCCCTCAGTCCTGCCTAAACCATGGCAAGGTTGAAAACAGAGGTCTCAGGAAAAGAACCAAACCCCTGAGCCACCAAAAATCCCAGTCTGGAGTTCTGTAACACAGCAAAGGGACCATTTGCCAGGCCCCAGAGTGCATCTCCAGCAAAGTTATCTTGGAATCACCAGGTTGGAAAAGACCATTTAGAGCGAGTCCAACCATCCCTGTCCTCTCCTGACCCATCTCCCTGAGCACCTCATCTCCCATCTGGTCAATACACCCAGGGGTGGGGACTCCACCCCCTCCCTGGGCAGCCTGTCCCACACCCCCACAGCTCTTTGGGGGAACAATTTCTCCTGACATCTTCTCTGACCCTGCCCTGGTGCAGCTTGAGGCCATTCCCCTTGGCCTGTCCCCTGTCCCTGGGCACAAGAGACCATCACCCACCTCTCTCCAACCTCCTCTCAGGTCATTCCAGGCAGGGAGAAGGTCTCCCCTCAGCCTCCTCTTCTCCAGACTCACCCTCCCCAGCTCCCTCAGCTGCTCCTCAGCAGGTTTGTTCTCCAGACCCTTCCCCAGCCTGGTTGTCCTTCTCCCCTTGGTGGTGTTGCAGCAGCAACCCAGTCAGGAGTTCCCGATCTGCAACCCCCTCAGAGGGTTTCCCAGCCTTGCTGTGCCACAAGGGGGAGGGTCCCTCCTTCTCAGTGCAGATGACAGGACTCAAACAGATAACAGAGATGCTGAGATTTATCAATCTCAACAGGGGGAGGAGGCAGAGAACACACAAACCAAACTGTGCTCCAGGAGAAGCCTGGTGATAATATCAACGGGACACCCCCTCCCAAATTAAAATCCTGAAACTAACAAACAACAGATGAAAAAAAAAAAAACCAAACCCAAAATAAAAACCCCCAAAAAGCCCCCAGACTGCATTACAACATCAAACCCAACACATGGCCAGGCCTAATTATTACACAAGAGGAAGCACCTTTGTACCATATGCTTGTCTATCGTGGAGTGTGACTAATTATATCTTCCTCCCCCCCTCCACTGCTGTTACTTCCAGCATCTTCCTCCCCTAGATGCACAGGGCAGTTAAAAACCAGCTTACAGGCACTGGCAGCATTTGAGGCTTGGATTTATATTTATCCTTCTGCTACCAAGTGGTAAATGTGGAGGAAACTGAAACTGAGGTGAGGGAAATGATTTTGAAACCCCAACTCTGTCCAGAGGACAATGCTGCTCCTTCCTGTACCAGAAAGGTTTCATGTAGCACAGGTTAAGTTGAAACAAGGATTTGGAGTCTGGAGACACAAGGGTTAATTCAGGGTGCAGAATTCTTATGGTAGATGGGTCAAAAATTCAATCCCTGTGTGCTCTGATATGGTGAAGATGACAACACGGCTCGTTTCAATTCCCAACACGCCTGGTTTTTAGATGGGAAGGCAGAAAGCACGTGGAAGAGTCAACTTTTTCATTTTAAAAGAAACAAACTGCCCTAAAAGACCACCTGATGAATGACAGCCTTCTAAAAATGAGATATTTCTGATTAGTTTCTGATAAAAACCAGAGGGGGAAATCCATAAAGTGTATTCCTACCCTGACCTGGAGATGATTCTCTCTCCTGCTTGAGCCAGACCCTCCCTTCTTTGCTTTATTAATTATTGTATTTAATAGACTTCATCCAGAGTTTCCATCCAGATGCTAAAGGGGCTGGAGCACCTTTCCTACGAGGACAGGCTGAGAGAGTTGGGGCTGTTGAGCCTGGAGAAGAGGAGGCTCCGGGGAGACCTTCTAGCGCTCTGCCAGGACCTCAAGGGGGCCTCCAAGAAAGATGGGGAGAGGCTGTTCAGTAGGGCCTGTTGTGACAGGACAAGGGGTGATAAAGGGTTTTAAAATAGAGGGAGGGAGATTTAGATTGGAGATTAGGAAAAAGTTCTTTGCTGTGAGAGTGGTGGAGCACTGGAACAGGTTGCCCAGGGAGGTGGTGGATGCCCCTGGATCCCTGGAGACGTTCAAGGCCAGGTTGGATGAGGCCCTGAGCAAGCTGATCTAGTTGGGGGTGTCCCTGCTCCTTGCAGGGGGGTTGGACTGGATGACCTCTGGGAGTCCCTTCCAACTCTAATCATTCTATGATTCTATGACTCCCAGTTGCCACCGCAGCTCCGTGTGTCCAATCCGCTTTGTCACCACAGCCCATTCCGACACCGAGCTCCGAACACAACCCCCCACCTTGGCCATGGAAAGAGAAGAAGAAAATTGTGTCTCAGGTGCAGCACCCAGAGAGTTTCCTGGCAAAACCCAGCCAGCACAGTCCCACCAGCCAGCACCACCTCCCCAGCGAGGAACCAACCTGGTTCTTCCTGGTGATCCAGTTCCCAGAACCCTTGGAGGGGTTTTTTTTGTAATGCTCTTGTTTTCCATTCCCTCTAGCAATGAGTGGCCACTTTAACACACCATCTTGGCACACCTCTTGGTGATCTCAAGATGTGCTGTGCTACCCATCTCTGTTACCCCAAGCCAGCACATTCAGCACATTTCAGAAGCGATTTACGGCGCTGCCTTCTGAAGGTGGCATTAATTATGATGAAAACAGCACAAGAGCCAACAGCTCAAGATGCAAAACAGCATCACTGCTCCTGTTCCTTAAGACACACATGAAATAAATGAACTGCCAAGGTTTTGCAGGCCAGGAGGAGCTGGTAGGACCTTTTAGCCTGACCCACTGCGTAACGGAGACATAAATTTCAGCAACGATTCATCCCTTGTGCCAAGGAACCGAAGGCTGCACTAGAGCTGTTTGCATCTTCCACAGATACAGCAAAACACAAAGAAATTATCTGAAGAATTTGCTCTAATAGTTTTTCCCATGGGGTTTTGGACCCTAACCTGGAGAAGAGGAGGCTGAGGGGAGACCTTCTCCCTGCCTGGAATGAGCTGAGAGGAGGTTGCAGAGAGGTGGGTGATGGTCTCTTGTGCCCAGGGACAGGGGACAGGCCAAGGGGAATGGCCTCAAGCTGCACCAGGGCAGGTTCAGCTGAGATGTCAGAAGAAATTCTTCCCCCAAAGAGCTGTGGGGGTGTGGGACAGGCTGCCCAGGGAGGGGGTGGAGTCCCCACCCCTGGGTGTATTGACCAGCCGGGAGATGAGGGGCTCAGGGAGATGGGTCAGGAGAGGACAGGGAGGGTTGGACTCTATGATCTCAATGGTCTTTTCCAACCCCATGATTCTATGACTGCCCAGAGTAACACACTCCTGCTTACAGCCATCTTAACCAAGTAGTGCACATGGCCACCCCTCCCACCAGGTAACACCACCCTGGTTTCTGCATCAACACGCTCAGGATGAAACCCAGAGCACCCTCAAAGCAAACAAAGCCACCAGCTGGGTTTGCACCGCTTGCAAAACCAGCCCTCTGATCCAATCACTCCCCCAGCCACAGGCACAGGGGTTCAGCAGCCAGAGGGAGAACATCACCCTGAGCAAGGTGCCCCAAGACCCAACTGCCAGCATCAAGGCACTGAGGAGACAAATACGTGCAGGACAACACATCACCTACAGCCATAGGGGACAAATAGCAATGCCAGCACATGTCTCAACCACCTGGCAGCATTTATGGCTCTGCCAGATATGCTGGTCACGTATGTCACGTGTTCCTTGGCCTCAGTTTCCCTGCCCTCTGTCACTTTCTAGTGTGCAGATGCTTTCAGGATGACTCAGAGCAACTGCTGCACTTGGCACAGCCTGGTCATGCCAGGAGCATGAAACAGCCCCTCCAAGAAGCAGAAAATGCACCACACCCCTCAGGATGGATCGTAAATCCACGTGGAGGGCAACAGCAGGGCATGTTTCTGGCTTGGAGCACAGCTGGACCAAGTCACCCTCACCCAAGAGACACCTCAAGACACATCAAGGAGCCCTCTACCTCCATGGGCAGCCCTCATGAAGGCAAAAAGGATGCTTGGAGCATTCCAGGGAAGCATCCTTGCCCCCAGTGCAGCCAAACTCTCTGCTTGGCTGCCTCTCCATGAGTGGAAGGAGGTCCCAGCACTGCTCCTGGAAGATGCTGCTCAATATATATTGCTGAGTTTGAGTGTCACCACCATTCTGGCCTCTGCCTCAGTGATCTCTGGGAAGGAATCAGGTCCTGGAGGACTCTCAGCCATCAACTTGGCATTTCCTAAAGGATCACAGCTCGGCAGCACTGCATCATCCATGCTCTGCTGAGCCTCAACCACTTCACAAGGTGGGCTGACAGGAGACACAGAGTGGCATCAGCTACAAAACCAAGCTGACAGGGTCAAAGTTAGAGCACACCTTAGTGTCCTCTGCTCTCACTTGCTCGTGGACCTTTTCTCTCCTCCAACTCCAGCAGGCATGCAGCACCACAGCAGGCAGCCCAGCATTAAGGAGAATTAAACCCTCTTGTTCATCTCTTCCCTTTCCTTGGAAAAAAAATTAATTTATTCACCACTTGGTCAATTTCAAACAAATTCAGGGCTGGCCAGTCCTAAAACCATTGAAAACCCGGTGTGAGAACAAAACAGAGGATGGGCCAACTCAACCAGAGTCTCAGCTGGGAGGTCACTGACGCCTACAGGTAAGCTTGACCTTGAACCCCAAGAGAGGAATTATCCCAGTACAACCAGACAACCTAATCCAGTAGTTCCATGGAAAGGGAATTTTTCTTGTTCTGCTTTCTAATTTTTTTTTCCTTTTTCTCTTCTTTTTCCCTCCTTTTTTGTTTTTAATGGTGATACACACAGCTGCAGATGCTGAATGCACACAAAGTATTGGAAGCCAGGTTTTTTTTAGTTGCTTAGCAGAGTTATTTCCTTCCCAGATGGACAGCTCTCCCTCATTCATATTTGTTTCCCAGCATCTCTGCTATGGAGACAGGCTGGGAGAGTTGGGCTCCTCCAGCCTGGAGAACAGAAGGTTCCAGAGGGATCTTATAGAGGCCTTCCAGTCCCTGAAGGTGCCTATCAGAAAGCTGTGAAGAACTGTTCCCGAGGGAATGGAGCAATAGGATGAGGTGGGATGGTTTAAACTGGAAAAGGGGAGATTTAGGAAGAAGTTCTTCCCTCTGAGGGTGGTGAATCCCTGGCCCAGGTTGCCCAGAGAGGTGGTGGAGGCCCCATCCCTGGAGACATTCAAGGTCAGGCTGGATGGGGCTCTGAGCAACCTGCTCTAGTGAAGATGTCCCTGCTCACTGCAGGGGCAGGAATAGATGGGTGTTGAAGGTTCCTTCCCCCCCAACACATTCTATGACCTGCACTCACCCTGCCTGCAAACCTGCCTTCCAGGTGAGTGGTGAGGAGAAGGCTGGCTGAAGCCAGAAGTCTCCCACACATCATGGGTGCTTGCCAGGCAAGCTCCAGTTCCTTTGTGAGGTTAGGGAGCCCTCCCTAGGAAGCCACAGCTTCATGAGTTAACCATGAAAGCAGAAAAGCCCAAGGATTTCAGAGACCCTTGCTATTAGCATCAAGAGAAGTCGCCTGATTCCACCTACAAGAACATCTCACACCCACGTCTCTTCCACCTTACTGAACATCAAGGGACTGTGCTGAGACAGAATGAAGCTGCCCTAGGAGACACTGGCCATCCTGGGCACAGACCTTGTTCTCACTGGAATACTGGCACCTAAGGGTGTATCTGACAGCCCTGAAGGTCTTTTCCAAGTACATATGACATTCCAACCAGGACTTGCAAAGATCTGACAGATGAAAAAGTAGCTTTTCAGCCATGCAGTCACCTCCCATGGTCCCGAAACCCACCTTTGGACAGAAAAGGAAGAAAAAAAAGGGACAGGAGGCACCTCCTGGTTCATTAATCCCTAGAGCAGACACCCCAAGTGCAGATGGTTATCAGCCCACCACACACACACTCACAGGGCTGTACCTGGACTGTTTTTTTGGTGGCGGTGGCGGCGGTGTGAACTCCACCCCGTTGCTCTTGTCCCTCGGGAAATCGAAGGAGAAAGATGATGATTTGCTGATCCCAGCCCGGTTCTCCAGCATCACTCCATCATCCACAAGTTCAGCAGCAGCTCTTTGGGTTAAGAGCTGCTGCTCCTCCTCTTCCTCCTGCTCCTCCTCTTCCTCCTCCTCCTCTATCCGGCACTGCTTGGTCCATGATGGGGTGTAGTATTTCTGCCTCCGGTCATAGGACGAACCCCCTTGTCCTCCCCTGGAGTCCTCCACAGACACCCCACCGACCCCATTGACGTGAGCACAGAGAGATGGGGACACCCCAATGGCTCCTGGATCAGTAGAGCTCCTTAGCAGATGAGCACTGCCTCCATCATGGCCATTGTCCTCACCAAACCTTGCCACGTGGGAGCTTACCGTGGGCACGCGGCTCCCCTCGCTGCCTGGCTGGCTGGTTTTGGACATCTTCGGTGGAATGGCTGGACCCTCGGTAACCAAGGCCTTGGCAGGAGCTGCTAAATGAAATCTCAGGCTGTTCTCACTTCCAGATGCTTGAAAAACCTCTCCAGGCTCAGTGGTGGGCGATGTCCCAAAATCAGGGTGGGAAGTGGGGCTGACACACGGCCACTGGACTCCCACCGCCGAGTCGGGGCTGCTGAGGAATATCGTCTTGTGATCGTCCTCGGTGTGCGCTGTCATTATGGTGATCTTTGCTGCCACTTGGCTGGTGGAGTCCTGGTGTTCCTTCTCACCACCCAAAGCCCAGCTGCCATCCCTCCACGTCCCATCAACCTGCTCCTTGCCCGTGCTGGTGGCCTTCAGCTGCGCCTTCTTCCTCTTGCTGCTCTCGGCGTAGATGGGGTCACCGTGGGCTGGCAAGGTCAGGCGCGGACGCTGCGGCTCCACCACAGCCTGCTGAGGGGTGCCTGAACCCTCAAGCCTGGGACCTCCAGTGACAGAGGACTCTCCAGGGAGGTCTTCATCCTCCTGGGATGAAGCCAAAGCAGCTGCCTTGCTGCTCGCTGAGCTCTCGGCGTGCAGAGCCAGCTTCTTCCTCTCTGAGCACAGAGAGGGGAGAGGGTCACCGCGGTCTTTGGCGATGCAGAAGGCCACGTTCACAGCCCTACGCTCCTCTTCACCGACCTTCACCACCCTACTGCTTGCCCTGGGACCCTCAGGAGCATCCCTCTGCCTCCATCCACAGGGAACCCCGCTGGTCTCCTCGCGGCGGGCACCCTTCCCCTCCAGGCAACGCGGCTCCCTCGAGACCAGGCGCTCTCTGCAGCAGTCCGTGATCGAACAGTACTCCCCCCCTTCGCCTTCCAAGCCAGAGGAAAGGTGACCACAGTCCCCCTCCAAGGGGACCAATGCTCCATCTCTCCCTTGGGAAGAAGGTTTTCTGCTGGAATTCACAGCGCTTCTGTCCCCCGAGGAGGACAAATTAGAGCAGGGGGCTTGACGCGGCGGAGAAAACGCGTCCTTGCCTCTGTCCTCCTGCTTGCCCACCTCACCCACGAGCACCAGGCTGTGGATGGAGACATTTCTCTCCACTCGACTCTCCAAGCTGCGCAGCCCCACCATGGAGTAGCTGGAGGGGCAGCAAGACAAGCAGTCGCCTGGTGTGTTGTGAGGGAAGGGTTTCCTCACGCCGCCGGGGCCTAAATTGTCGAGGCAGATCCGTTGAGCATCTCCGGCTTTCAGGAGGAGCTGTTGGCCAGAAACCATGCCCCAGCTGACCTGCACGGGCCAAAGAGACAAACGTGCTGTCAGGGTGTGCGTGTGCAAAAGCAGAGAGAGAAATAAAAAAAAAAAATTAAAAAAATGTTGTTAAAAATCTTTTTTTTTTTTAAAAAAAATAAGAAGCAAAAAAGCACGTGCCTAGTTCTGCAGAACAGCTCACCATCAGCTTCACTCTGTGCTCATCAATCCCAGTAAGCACCACAAACCTTTCCTACTTAAATTTCCTACTCCTTACTACACTTGTCCCATTTCCCAGACTGTTTGCCACCTTTTCCTTAATGACCAAGGTTGAAACAAGGAATTTTCCTCTCTCTTTTCTGCACACCTGCTGGCATGAACGTGTCTGACCAGTCACCCTGTGCCAATCCTCATGGAATGAAAGATTTGGAGAGGGAAAGAATATTCACACCTCTCTCCTCTTCATTTCATTTCACTCGGCTGCTCTGGAGTCACACGCTCTGGAGCACAGATGTGGACTCTCATGGGTTATTCTGGGATAACAGCCTGGTTGAAATCCCTTCATCATCACCTGTGATTTCACTTTCTCCATCCCAGAGTGGCAGAACTTGCTCTTATAGTGGAAAATTCATCGTGGGGCAAGAGTGGGAGATGCAGCACCCCTGTGCCGCGGGCAGGGGCTTTGTTCGGCGTGGCTGGGACAGTCCTGGTCAGGACAAGGAGTGAACCACCCATCTCCACTGCAACCCCAAGTGGGTGCTACATCTTGAAGGCACCACCTCTCTGGCAAAGGTTGGGAGACCAAAGGGCTGGGCTTCCTCACCCCCAGGAACCACAGATCCAGTTAGCAAGGACTGCAACCAGACAGCACTTCTTTCCAGTATATCATCCCAGGAAAATAACTTTAACCCACATCCTCTTAAAATCTGGAAGTTCCTAAACAAACAAGTCCCTTTACACATCCCTTGTGAGCAACCACTCATTCAGCTACAGCCAAAACACTCCAAGAAGCCAATAAACACCTTAGAAACTAGAGTCAAGAGCAGGAGGGAGAAAACAAAGGGAAGGAAACTATTTAACAGATATTCCTAAGAGGGAGAGGGAAGCAAGGGGAAGTCAAATCATGCTTTGACTGGATTAATCATTACCTGTGACAGGTCTGCATTCATGTTCACATCCACCCACGGGTCAGAGACATCGGGGTTTATCATGGTTGGCTTGACAGCGATCGTTGGCTTTGAGAAAGGGGAGCAGTTCACACCTTCGTCTTCCAGGCTCCTACCTCCATTCGGGAGCTCACCGCGGGCTCCCGCCTCCGGGGGTGTTTGCAGCCGATGGGAACTCTTTGGGTTGAAGCAGTTTTTGCATGAGCCAGGTTTCCAAACGTGTTCCACAAAGTCACTGCACGCAGACATCTTCAAACCCTCGAGCCTCAGACCGAGAGCCCTCTGCATCTTCCGCTGCTCATCTTGCCCTTCGCTCCCCGGATCCACTCGTGAGGATCACCCTGGAAAAGCACAACACTGATTAGTTTGGTTATGCCCCTCGAAACGGGCTGATTTTTAATAGGACAGGAGGTAATTACACTTAACTCTGCCCTTCATCACAAAGGCTTATTGTTTAGGAGGATTTTTCGCAGCCCCAAGCCCACACAATCACTTAAAAAGCCGCAACTTCTAAGCTCTGTAGCTCTGTAATGGAGAAGACATCAAGCCAGGCATTCCTAGGTGATTTAATTCCCGGCTTAACGAGCATGCATAACAAGCTTCATGCAAGGTTTAGATCAAGGGTGAAGGAAAGAGGTCTTAGGAATAGTTCACAGTCCTGCAAGGGCAGGAAAAACTCCTCAAAAGTGGGATCCTCTCTCTCTCTCCTGAAAAAAAAAAATCAAAGGGCCTGGAGATGCAAGGACCAGAATGGGTGACTGTGTAACCAAGGGGACCGGCAACAATCTTCCTTCACCCAGAGGCACCACCGCCGTGGCACACAAAGGCTTCTCTCCCACCCAGCGCAGCAGAGAAAGGCAAGCGGCAAGGCTGAGGCTGGCACTGATTGGAGCAAGTGCCTGGCAGAAAGCTCTTATCTGCTCTGCCAGGAACCACAAATAACAGTGTCAGCTCACTGAAATGATTCATTGTCTGCAAAGGGGAGAAACTGCTTTGCTCTAGGACTGCTTACAGACAAGGATCCCTTCCCATCTTCCTTCCCCAGGAGGAAATGCCCCAGGAACAAGACATTCCTGCATTCCTC
>VXBZ01007885.1:4383-50669 GCA_013399135.1 Heliornis fulica | reverse complement strand
CTTTCTTTCTTCTCTTTCTTTCTGTGTCTCACAGAGATAGTGCAATCCAGTGAGTGGTAGCTTGTAATGTTTTCCTTTTCTGTGGTTTGGAATTCCCTCTTGAAGGGATGTTCTGTAAAAAAAGACAGTCAAGGAAGAACCTGGACTGAGTACTTAAGCAAAGTGTATGCTTGTTTGGGTAGCAGATTTAGCAAGCTATAGTGCAGGTGACCTTTGCACCCAGTGATCCATCTGAAGTTCTAGGATGGACATCCTAGTCTCTTTGGGGACAGTCAAATGTGTCCTCAGAGAGAAAAAAAAATCACAGGAACACTCCACAAGTCAAAACTAGTGGAGTTTCCAACCTGCTGTCTATGAGTTATTCCAAATGGAATGCAAATTCATAAGATTGCAGTTGCTCAGATTTTTTTCACACACGGTTATTCCCAGTCCTTTATGCTACAGATGAAGCTGAGCCATCTGAGAGTATCGACTCAAAGTGAACAGATTCATGAATTTGAAAAAAAAATGTCTTGGAAAATAATACAGTTGCTCAATGTTTCCACAATTTGACTTCTTAGACTAATTTTTTTAGTGTTTTTTTTTTGTTTGTTTTGTTTTTTGTTTTAAGATATATAGTATGGGAAGGAATATGCCATGAATAACATTAGAAGGTTATTGAGTAACAAAACTGAGATTCCATGCGAAGTCTTGGGAAAATTCTTGTCCTGAACTCTGTGTGTAGGAAAATGCTAATAGCTTAAGCTCTTGTGTGAACTGTGAATCTTTGAGGCCTAGTAGCTGGACCTAGCATGCAGTAGGTGCTCAGAAATGTGTCAGTGGGTCCTGCTCTTCTTGAGAGAAAGGTTATTGAAACCATAAATAACATGCTAGCAGTGAACTCTACCGTTAGGGAGTTGGGATCGTCTGGTTGGATCTCGGTCCATGAACAGGTCAGCAGAAACAACTTCAAAACCTTTTTTGCCTTGCGGGTCTCATCGTTTGTCTCTGGCTGTAGTTTCCATATCTGTACTTATGCACTGCGTTATGCCAAGTCCTGTGTGCTCTGCTCATGTGAGTCATCACATTGACCTCAGCTGGATGGCTCCTGTGAGTAAAATGAACACAATTTGGCCCACTACCAGCAGAAAAATGAATAGCTGGTTGCTGTATCTGGACTTCAGTCTCCTTGATATTTCAAGGTACCTTATTCCAGCTGCCAAACATGAAGTATCTGAGACCAGTGTATGTTGTTATTTGAAGGCCAATAACTAGACAGTCCTGAGGATTGCTGCACTATGATGGTTATCTCAGAAAATGCTCAGTATTGTGCAAAGACCAGAGATTCCATGGCTTCTGTAGTGGGTTGTCTTGAAATTACCTTTTTTTATTTCAAGATTACTAAGATTCCTAAGAAATCTTTTAGAGACATGTTTATTCACGTTGGCCAAATGAAAGTCAAGTGGCACATCTCCCTTTCTGCTGTGATGTGCACTTTCTGCACAGTGTTTGATACAATCCCACTATTTTGTGCGGGGACAAAAACCCCAGCTGAATATCAGATGTAACTGGCTTGCATGCCAATGAAGCAGAAGGCATGTTACACAAGTCACCACACTTTGTAAACTTCTTTTATTCTGGAACAACCCTCCCTTCAACTTTTTCTTCTCTCTTTTCTTAAGCACAGGGTAAATCCACAGCTTTTCCTGAGGTAACTGTATGAAAAGAAGGCATAGACACTGGGAAAAACTTTTTAATACCTTGACTTTTCATGTATACTCACAGGTTTCTGGGGCTAGGTGTACTGACTAGTTAGCTGATTTTTATACTCTAGAGGTATATAAATGGGACTTTTCTAAGGGACTGTTCAGCAGTTAAGTTCTCCAATATGGGAAAGTCAAAGCTCTGGCAAAATACCGTAGCTCCAAATAAATATTTGAAAAATGAACATATATATGTCCTTAGTTTTGGTTTTTTTTTTTTAAATAAAAATCTTGGAAGACAGTCACATTAGCACAGGGAGAGGACTTGGCACTGAAAAAAGATCCTTTTTGTTTTGTGCGCAAATACTTGTATCATTAGTGTAGGCATCTAGTAGGCACATCTAATAAGGTAATGAATTGTGCATTCACAGAAGGACTGTGGCCTGGTTAGGCAGGGGTAAAACTTGTAGATGGAGCAGTTTTGGTCACACCGGAAATCTTCATCTTAGTTGTTTCAAATCAAATTGCATTGTATTTCAAGCTCTGTGCATCTACAGGTGAGTCTGGTTATTCTTGGGACGTTGCTTAATGTTTATTTCAGTGCAGAATTTACCCAATGAGGTTTATTTCTAATAGATCTATTTCAGACCTTTTAAGATATTACTGCCTTGTTTGCAATGGATATCTGAGTCTGAAGTCAGCTGGTAAAAGTGCTTGGCAAGCTAGAATATGGAGGAAAACTGCATCTGTTTTACTGAGGACTTGCAGTTAACACAGAAGAGAAAGAAAAGCTATGCCATCCTGCTGCTGGGAGTTTTGGAAAAATGAGATACAGACAGAGAAACAGAAGGAAAAAGGCGATGGATGGTGGGAACACTGAGATCTTGGTTCTGAATTAAGTCTGTCTTGCTTCCTTATTCATACCGTGTCTGAAACTTGCAAGTTTTCATGAGAATGAAGTAATTAAGTGAAGTTAAATACAGTGGTTATACTTCTAGGTACCATTGAAGCGAAAGAGGTGCTGGCACCATTAGAAAGCGACATTTATAACTGAGCAGCCATGGGCTTTTCCCAAAAGCTGGTTTATTTTTCTCCTTGTGGTCTTGTGGTACTTATGCAGCAGTTCAACAGTTCCTAAACAGAGGAAACAAGGTGTATTCACCAAGAAAGCTACCAGAATAAGAGATGCTTTTCTAACTGGAAGAATACCGATGCAAAAGCCAAGTGAAAAGTTGGTTTATGGTTGGAAATGTATCCAGCACTGGATGACCCAGTGGATCCAGGAAGTTCGAGCCCATCTGGTTAATTCTGGAATTTTTCTTCCCACACCATCCACACACTTAATCAATTTCCAATACGAAAACCAAACCATTTCCTTATTTTCATCATTTAATTTGTAGCTGGATGGTACTTCTCTCTGTGTCCTCAGAAGGATGAGGGCAAAAAGCTCATTTATCAAAGCTCTGCAATGAACAAAGCCAGAGCAGAGCAGCATAGGCATAATTAACAAGGAAAAAATGGAACTTGTGGCTTGATGTTGATGGATACAGAATGTGCCACAAAGGAAACAAAGCTTTAAGAATGCTTTGAACATAAAACCAGTCTCACTGGATCAACAATCCCATGCCAGAGAGTAAATTCAGGAAATGATGGATAAAATCTGCCTATCATGATGACCACATCCATAATGCTGCAGCATTGGATGATCTAGGTACTTACTTGGACATGTTTGGGGAGCAAGGAGCCCTTTTACTTATCTGTTTTCACTAGAAATGCTCCAGTGGGGTTGAGCAATATTATTACTGTTGTTTGTTTTATAATGACAGCGTGTCACAAAAGGATTTGTCCATGGTGAAATGGCATGTATTTGTCTAAGCTGTCATCAGCTTCTCTCCGTAGAAGACCCTAAAGACAAGACTGATGTGGTTAGACAGGCTCTAGTTTGCATATATGATCACAAACCTGCTGCAGCTCATCACGCAACTGAGCTTAGTGTTATTGGGCGCACATCTGTCTTCTCACCCCAGTATTCCTTAGGAGAAGTGAAAGTAAGATCAAATGCCATTTAACTGCTTCTATCAAATATACTTCCATGTTCCAGAGAATCAAGCTTTTTAAAACGTGTCTTTTCCCTGGAAGGTTTCTTTTAACATATTCGTATTTTTGTTTTCCTATTGTTTTGGAAGTCCTTAATACTCAAATCCTGTGAAAATGTTCTTACATATTCCTGACTCTACAATCCAGTGATTGACCTATAACAGAGGTTTTGTATGTTTAGTGGAAGTTATCTTGGATAAGAATAAACAAAACTTCTCTCCTGAATAATAGGATGGAAATGTGACACACGAACAGAGCTAGAGAGCAGGTTGCCAGTCCTCAGTGCGAGCAGTCCTGCTCACTCCTAGCAAGTTCAGTGAAGGTGTCTATGAGGCCCTCAGACTCCTGTATTTAAGATTGGTGCCAATATTTAAAACAATAAGGTGGAAAGGAAACGGGTCTCAATGCTGCATCTATATGAAATACAGTGGAACAGGCTAAATACAGAGCTGTCTCTTACATTTTGTGAAAGATAAGGAATTAGATTACTTTACTCTTCCTTACTCTTAGTATCTTATTTTTATATGGATAACCTGCCTTGGTCAAGTCCGAAAAACAAATATATGATGTAATGAACCTGCCCATATATCTATGGATAAAAACATTTAGTTACAGTGCAGACTGAGGGTTAAAGGATATGTATAAGTAATCAGGAGTGATTCCATTATTGCCCTTTTGTGAGTTACTACTACTCAGCGGGTACTTTTTTCACTGACTGTTTATCTATCTTATGGTTAGTATGAAAGCAAACCAATATTAATTAATGGATTAATGTTCACAGTATCTTCCGCAATCATATTTAATTTGGCAGTTTCAGTGAACTGAAATGTGCAAATTAAAGCAGCAACATGATACATCATGGAACCTTTCCTGGTTCCGATTGCTTATGAAACAGGATAAATTTTCAAGAAATTACTGTTCATCTGGAAGATAATTTGTTCAGTGTTGGAAAAAAATTGACTTTTTCAAATATCCCAAGTACTAAAGTGGTTCTGTGCTATATTTGTTGGTTTATATTTATGCTGCCACACATGTAGTCTGCAAGAACTCATCTCTGTTAACAGCAAGCTTGAATTCTGATTAATTTAATTCACATTAAAACACTATGCAGGTCTTGCTAGGTCATTAAAGCTCAGAAATATTCATGGTGGCCTTAATGATGTGACTGTGCTGTCTTCCTGCTTTTTTTCCTTAAATGCCCTTAGGGTTTTCATCTACTGTAAATATTTGTGAAACATAAGCTTGTTTTTAAAAGTATTTATTCTCAGCTAGCTTACAATTGTAAATCTGACAATCTGTTTTCTCTTGCCATGTCTTTTCCAATTCTCACTAACAATTTCTTAAAAAATTAGTAATTGTTTTTCTAGTGTTTGCTTTCATTCTTAAAAAAAAAAATAAGTAAGCCATCTGTTTCAGTGAGGTTATGTGACAGTCTTCCTTTCTGCAAAACCACAAAATTTTCAACTTAAGCACATTTCCACAACTAATGCTGTGCCTAAATCTGCAATTTAACCACCCTCCCCCATATTCTAATAGCTCTATTATGAGGAATATTTGGAAAAATCTAAGGCAAGGAGGGTGGTGCAGGGAAGAGTACTATTGTCTGCCTAGTCACAGCTGTGGTGTAAGCAGAGAAATGTGAACTCTCATTTTATTTTGCATCCTCTAACCTGGGAAGTAGATAATTTAATCTCTATTCATGTCGACTCTCGTTTCTTTGCAGTGAGGCAGCAGATATGCCTCTGATTCTGCAGGACCATGCATTTTGCTTTGACAATCTACTACTATCACTACTAATGGGACCTCGGCTAGACCACCAGGTCTCCTTAAACTGTCCTGTTACCTACTTAGTTTTTTAGACTGATTCTTCCATGATCAAAATAGTGTAACTAAAGGCTTGACAAAGTGTGAGGACTAGAGGAAAGCTGAGCAGGGTAGAGAAGGAAAGGAAGTCTTAGTTTGGGGTCTCTGTTTTGTAGTGTCTGTGCAAAGGAAAGGGCTAAAAACTAACTTATCTTAAAGGCTGGTGTTCAAACAACTGGAAGCTATTCAGAAGTGTTGTGTGCTTAACATTATCCTGAAAGAAATGAGAAATTTCTTAGCAAAATTATGGAAGTGTCATTCCCATTTTGGGGAGGCGGATGTGTCTATTCAAAAGACTATAGTCTTCTCAGGTAAATTGATTGCTAGAATCACTTATAGCTTATGTTCATAAGTCCCTCTTCAATAATTTGGAACTGTGTTGTTGGCTCTTCCTAAGGTTTTGGGTTTGGTTTTTTTTCCAAAGGAGTAAAGGCTCTGAAATGAGTTCAAGGGCTCGAAGCCCCTCCTCAATAACAAACATGCTGATTTCTGCATGACTTGCAGATTGTCCTAGCTTTGAAACATACATAAATGGTGTGCAGAGAAACACTGCTGTCTCTCCTCAATAAGAGCACTTCTCATCGGGCAAATTACACTTACTTAACTACTTTGTACTTCTATATGTGTCACTGCAACTTAATGTCTCTGAGTAGATGAAGAAGACATACTGCATTTTTGTCAATAAACAAGGCATTTGTTTATCTTTGTGTTAAATCCCCAAATTACTTCCTTACTCCAACCACCAAGCTCCTATTGGGAAAGGGAGGGGAATCTGGACCAAAAAAGTCCAAACACTGGTTAGGTTCTGTATTGCTTTCCTGCTTCCTTGTAAGTCTTGTACACACATGGAAATCAGCATATCTTTAGGTGAGAAGGTTGTGTTCAGTTTGTGGATGTCCAGCTGCTCAACTACTGCCTTGAGGGTGATGTTTTAACACTGGAGACAGGCTTGACATCTGTAAAATGTTGGATGTGATGATGTGTCTGGCATGTTGCAAATGAACTCAGGGTAGAGATAGGAGTGAAGATGCATCTGTGGTCTTCCAGAAAGGCTAAAAAATGACTGGTTTGCATTTTCCTGCAACTTAAAACCTGCTATTGGTTCACTTGAAATATATGCAGTTTTTGACTCCAAAGGAGGTTATCAGAAGGTAGTAAGCAGTACCTAAATACTAACACCGACAGATGTGACAGCCCTTTTTGCACAACCTTTTGTTTTTAACCATTTGGCTTCAATTGTCAGTGCTTTGGAAATAGATGTGTTTCTTATCTCTTGTAGTAGAGTAAGGGTTATTAGAGATATTCAAATAGAAGAATAATTGGCCATTAATAAATCCTTGGTACTATTTACTCTCTTCATGAGGGACAGTAAGTTCTAGAGTCAGTATAGGCTCTGTGAGCACAAAAGAGCAATTCTCCCTAGAAACTGAGGATCTCCTGACAGTAACCTACAAGCACCTTCGGGCTAGTAGGACTCTAATATTCAGAAGTGGAGCGCTAATGGGTGTACTGATGTTGTGCAGTATATCTGTTCCTAGAAAATAACAAACCAGGCCATTTGGAAAAACAACCAAACTGTAGTTGTGGCTTTTATTCTTACAGAAAATTGTAAGGTGATGAAATGTGCCACTTCATCTTGGGTGCAGGTTTCAGCCTTTCTGAGTGTGCCTTAATCCAATGTAACCTTAATGCTATATTGACATTTCTTTCTGTTTGGTTTGGGTTTTTTTTGTTTGGGTTCCCCCCTAACCCCACTGCAATTTCCTGGGAATGTCTTGCGTGGTAAATTTCTTAATAGAATTCAGAAAATACATATAAAATATCTTATTAAAATGCTGCTGGAGACCTATAACTGCCCACAGGCATAATGCAAACATACAGATGTATTAGCAATCAGCCAAGAAGCAATAACTTGCTACGTTTGGAATGCATAAATATGCTGAGATCAGGTGTTCAAAGCATTGACTATTGTGTACCACTCAAATTTCTGTCTGTACCTGAACAAGCTTGCTCTGTGGGATCATGTTTTTGAAGGCTTACTAGTAACAGCAGGACTGAGATGTCTTGTCCACATTCAAGCTGAAGCTCATGCTGTAAACTATTGTGGGTGTAGCGCTGTTCTATTACTTGGGACAAAGGAGGATTTTATCAGAAAGCTTTTCCTTGTACTGGGAGAAGCTTCTCTCAAAGCTCTTGTAACTTGTTCTAGCTTTTTCGTTTTGTTTTGTTTTGCGTTGATTTCTTTTACTCAAGCCATAATGTCAGTTCAGCATTTCCCCTCTACGGGCAGAGGGCTGAAGGTGACTTTAAGTTTTCTTGTGTAATATGCAGTCAAGTTACAAAATCCTGTGAAGTTTTGCTCTTTTAGAGTTGCCAAATAGGGTGATAGATATACAAATAACTGTAAGTAGAGTGCTGTCTTGGCCTACAGACCCTCAGAAAGGAATTAACTGATAATATAACTAGGGCTGAAAATACTGAAATTAATTTAACAATGTTTCTTTGATTATACAATTGTGTTGTGAGAAGATCATGAGTCTTAGTTGGTCAGAGGAATGTAGAGAGAGGATAAATGAGTGGCATTTTGCTTTGTTAGTGTAGTTACTGAGTACTTACTGAACTCAGGTTTGATCTGTTTTGATACTTTTGTTACCTTGAACAGGAATTGGACTTGTCTTATTAATTTTATCACAAAAATATGAGGCAAATAATAATCTGACAAAAACCTGTTTGGATGGAAACAGGCAAGGAGATACTAGATAGTTTATTAGGTGTGATAGTGCAGAGCATGTCAAGTTTCACTGATGTTTTAGGTTGTTCTCATAAGTACTAGGTAGCACAAGGATTTTTAAGTCTAGGAAACGAATGCAGTCATTCTGGAAATGGATATCCTTTTGTTATATAACAAAGCTGGGAAGCCCTAACAAGAAGAGCTTGAGATAAAATGATCTAGCCTTGCAAAAGTATTAAACATGGGATGCTTCTGTTGGTCATTTGATCACCTTGTTGTAAACATTTGAGACCCTTGACCTATTGCAAAAAGGCAGGATTTTCCTCTTTCCTTTCTTCCTCACTCTAGCCAAAAAAAGGACATCCTGCTGAAATACCACTCTCAGCAGGAGGTCAGAAGTACTTTGTGTGTGTAAATCCTTCATATTCATCTACGTATTGGGAAAAGCAAGGCTGGAGCATAAAATCTTTTCGTTCTGGCCAAGCACGCACAACACCATTGAAGATTACATATTCAGGTGTGGAATCTGCAATAAAGGGGGAAACAAATGCACAAGTAAAACCACATGAGACCAGGCTGTGTGCACTCCAAGGCTGGCAGAAACATAACTGTGTCAACCAAGGAAGGTGCCTTTTAAGTAGTGGGCTGCTATCCAGTTAAAGATATAATCCTTTCCTACATTGATTGAAATGCCATACTTTTATGGGATAGAAAATTGTAAGACGATTCTCAAGATAATGACAGAAGTGCATCATAGCTGAGAAATGGAACATTTAAAGAAAAATAAAAATTTCTTTGAACTGCACTCAGATGTGCAACCTGAGTCCTTTTGTCAGCTCAGGTGGTGGGAAGGTGTTTTGGTTTAGATCTTAAGACACCAAACATTTCTCTTGCAATCCCTGCTGTAGGCTTATAGATTGGGCACATTACAAGCAACTAACTTGGGTGGTTCTATGTACCGGTTCAATTAGGTGGAGGGAATTTTATGTTCTCCGGAGGAGTTGTTAAGGGGTGATACAGGTCCCTCACTAGGGTGGAGTGGAAGGGCTGCAGGATTGGATGTGCTCCTGTGAGCAAAGTTCATGGTCCTCCAACTGGCTCTGCAGAAGTGTTGGGTGTTGAGTGGTTCCATAGAGATTCTTGGCTCTGCTCAAGTATTAATTATTCCATATTGGTTTAACCATATTATTTTAATCTCCTAAAAAATATAGATACATTTAGAAGCTTTTAGAAGCTACTTACTAGATTTGCTTTGAATAAATATTCTTCTATCTCTTTTACCTGTAAAAGAAGGCTATTCATCTACAGCTCATTAGTATAGCTGTAGCATGGTGGTGGATTAATTTTCTAGCTGTGCGAATGTATTTCTACAACATTGACTGTGAAGTAATAGGGCATATGTGAAGCTAACTAAAAGAGGGGTTTTCTTCACTAGACTAGAGTGTTCTCATGCAAGAAAGGTGGGGGGGAGGGGCGGAGTAAATCCCAGCAATCTATTCTAGTGCAGTGAGGAACTCTCAGAACAGCATGAAGAAAGATCTCACCATTACCGTAAAGGGTCATGTCTTAGATCAAAGAGATTTCCCAGAACACTTCCTCTTGTGAATTGTTCTTCAGATCTAGCACTGTTTCTTGCTGATGGCCTCTTTCATTCCTGCTTGACAATGATGACTGAAGACTGTAGTTTAACTCAGCAAAGAGGGATTTACTCTCCTTGAAGTACACAAATTCACTGCACTCATGTATCTACATTCCAGTGTTTAAATTTGTATTTGGATGAAGCTGTGTCACTGAGGGTGATGAGGCCCTGGCACAGGCCGCCCAGAGAAGCTACGGCTGCCCCCTCCCTGGCATTGTTCAAGGCCAGGTTGGATGGGGCTTTAGGTAACCTCTAGTGAAGGTGTACCTGCCCATGGCAGGGGATTGTAACTAGATGGGCGCTGAGGTCTGCTCCAATCCAAACTATTCTGTGACTACGTGAATGGAGGATCTTTGGAGGTGACATCTATTTCTATATTATCATAGCTTTATAGTTTACAGTGATGTAGAATTAGTGATGTTCGGTCTGCATTTCTAATAGTTGAGCACAGAGGTAGATAATAGTGGGGAGAAGACCAGTAATATCAGTAGTTGTTTCCTTAACCAGAGCAAACTAAGGATTAGGCTATGCAGTTCTGGTGTTATCGTTAATGTTACTACTATATTGTTTTCACCTATGATTTTATTACGTGACTTCTGTAATAACAAAAAATGCATTCATTGTCAAGACAAGTGGTGAGCATGGAGCATGGGTACGCACACATCTCTGCTATACTATCCTCTGGATTCAGGACAGCAGCAGAGGAAATGGCTGTGCAATGAGTCCTGGGCAGGCTGGGTAACCACCTCATGTGAGACTGTCCCATTTAATGGGAAACATTGCTTGTGCTGTTTTGTACTGTTACTATAAACACAGGAGTCTGTTGAATGGTTTTGTCCATACCTGTTTAAAGTTATGGAACACTGGGGAGAGGGGGTATTTTGAGGTTTAGCTTTTTATTTAAATTTTTGTTTAAGTTTCTAGGTTAACTTCTGCTCCAGTGGAGTTGTGTCTGAGGCTTCCAATTATTGGAAAATATTGTGTCTTTCTAGTCTCTTCCAATGAACAAGGCAGATGTGATTCTTGCCTGGTTTTCATCCATTAGGAAGTAAGGCTGTTGAGACTGGGTTGCTGTGAAGTAGAGATTTTAAGCATGGAGAGCATGAGCTATGTACATTTTTACATATTAATGTGTCAGCTCTTATATTCTCTCTATGGTTTCCATAAGCAGGGATTTGATAACATCCTGAAGCCTTCTTTCATCATGGTAAATAATATTTTTTGTTTTCCTATGTGCTTGCAGAGTAAGTCTTCTCACTTATGCTTTTATGATTCACCTTAGCAGCAGCAAAGTACAGAGAAAACATTTTTTGTCTTTTTTAGAACGTATGAGCAGGGTGTTGCAGCTGTTACAGGTGTCTTGTCTACAGAGATGTCTTTGTTGATAAAAGGTAGCCAATAACTGGTTTCTAAAAAATTTAGTGGAACTGGCTTTAAAAAAAGGGATTCACAGGGGCATGCTACAATTTCTTTTCAATATCATGAGCACAGGTTGTTCATTACTCTGAAATGATGTCATGACTCTGAAGAATGGGCACTCGCTTTCCTGTGTCCCTTCCTCAGCTGTCTAGATAGTCAAAAAACAAATGGCTCAAGTTTAATGGCAACTTGGAGTATAAAGTAAGATGCACCGTTATGTTGTCTGGCAATATCTAGAGTCCTGCAGTCCTTGGAGCTAGGAATGGGGTAGCTGTTTTCCACTGGCTGCTTCATTTTAATTCCTGAGCTAAGCCTGGGAACCAAATAACCAGTTAAAGCTGTTTTTTATGTCCAACACCTGATATCTATGTCATGCTTTTTCCTCGAGGGTAATGACTGCTTCTTATTTACTGCTTAGGAGTGGATAATTAATTAACAGGGGTGAGAATGTGAACGCTTGACTAGACATTTAAAAATCACGTAGGTGATTCTGAGATTAAATAACATTTTTTTTTTTGCTGCCATAAACCACCCTGAACTGGAAATGTTCTCTTGTCGAAAGTATGTGCTAAAAGTTTTATTTGTGTGCTGTAATTTATTTTCATTATAAATATTGCTTCTTTTACTGCTAAGAAGGATATTGAATCTCTGATGTTAAAATAGAATAAAATCTTCACCATGTTTATGGGTGGCACTTCATTGCATATTATTAGTGATTTTTTCATAAGCTTAGTAACTAGTTAAGGTACATGAGGTTAGGTACACGAATAGGCTTAAGAGACCTTTTTAAAAATAAGTTCTATTAGAACTTGGTGAAGCATACGACTTCTTAGTCAAGTGGACAGGGTCATCAGCTTGCAAGGTGATGTTCCCTTTGTACTTGCAAGAGATTAGAGGTCTACATTTAAACTGTGAGTACTACAGCATTTACTGTTTATCAGCAGAATTGTCATAATTAAAATACATTTTGATTGAACAGCTTCTCAGTTTATTTTGTAGAATGTTTTGGTGATGTTAAACTTGAAAGCTACAGCATACAAAATCAAGGGAAAGTCTTTCTTTGGGGAAAAGCTCCTTATCCTAAGCATGTTCACAAACTACTGATAACTTCTAACTAATATCTAACACTCAGGAAGTCATGAGTCTGTGGCTGAAGGCTAGAGTTCCACTAGAACTTTGTGAATGTTGGTTTTAGTTAATTAAGTGTAGTAAAATGTTGGTTTTAAATCTCATTGTTCTTGCATGATCATGTTTCATTGTTATGCTCTCCAAACATTCTCCAGAGAGTTATATACTGAGAGTTCATCTGTGACACTTCTCTGGCTGTGTGTTTCCAAACAGGCGGCTTGTGCATGCACAAAAAAGCTGGGACAAGCTTTCATGGCAGTAGGTCAAGCACTGTCAGTCATGGACTTCTGATGCACGAGTGCTCTCTGGGTTGGCGGTTCATGTGTCGGGTTCCAAAAGGATCTGTCCCAGATGTTGCAATGGTGTTTATAACATAATATTTCTTCCCAACACAGTCAGATCACTGAAAGTGGCCATCAGTAAATGTATGTGTGGGGAACGTTTGCATGTGTGATTTCATGAGGGAGGTAAGTCAACCATCACATGCTGGAGGAACTTGGCCAAGTAATATACATAAAACTGGACTATGTCTCAGTGCTATCCCAAGAGGACCTGCATGCAGATGTTAGTGGGGCATTTGCAAAATGAAATCCCATCGAAGAGAACTAAATCAAAGCTGGACTGCTGAGACGTGAAGCTCAAGTTCTTTGTGGCACGGTTTCCTCAAGCAGTTTTTATAAACACTTCCTAAATGTTTTATGAGCTATGAAAACAGTTGGGGAAACTGTGGAGCCACAGAAAGGTCACATGCTAAGTACATTGCTGGAAAATGTTCAGTAAGCTTTGAGAACCAGCAATTCACTGACAATGTTATGGACCTCCAAAAAACCTCTCTGCATTGCCTTCTGCTTAACTGCTTTTATTAAGACTTATCTATTGCTATTTATTTCTTTAAAGGAAATGCTCCACTTGCTAGACACTTACCTTAATTTCATTTTCAGGGCACCATAAATTGTCCTGAATGGGAAGGTGAAAACTGATAGGTTTCTGCCTGTGCCAGTATATGGTCTAGATTATAGAAGTACGGTTTTATTAATAAATAAATAAATAAATACTTTCTAAAAGTGCTATTTTCTGTATTTGATTTATGTTTGCAATTTCCGTAAATGCCAGTAGATTATATTGTGGTCTCCCACTCTTTAGGTTACTGGAGTTTCTTCTGTCTTTCTTTGTGTTGCTGGTTGAATATTCTTTGATGTCACTGTATGGAATTTATTCAGTGTGCCAAACCCTTCTCTCTGCTCAGCTTTTGCTAGCTTTCTCTGCTGAGCAGGTGTCTTTAGACATCTCGCTGATGGTCTGCCCATATCAGACAGGTCCATTTCATTGAACTATGAACAAAGCTGTACTATATGAGAATACTGAAATACTTGGAGGCTTCCAGCCTGCTCTTTTTCTGCGAGATCATCTGTATACGAAAACCTTGGCAAACCAAGCCAGCTCACCCAAAGCATATATTGAATTCAGTGTTATCTTACATAGCACATCTTATTTTAATAGAGAATAAGCTAAAAGCATCCAAAGCTAAGTACTAAACAGAGTGAACAGACATAGTGCTTATCTGCCCTGGTTTCTTGAAGATAAGGCTTTGAAATGGTAGGAAGTAAATCATCATATGTTGGCAGTTTCAGGAGGAGAGGCTGTTAATTGTACTTTAGGAACGCTTTATATTCATGAACAAAGTTTATACCACGAAGCTTGTGTGGTTAGCCATCACTTTCTCCTCTAGTTTTTTGGCCTTGCTGCAGAAGAAGTGATGTTAGCTGTGGCCTTTCTTCACCTATAAAAGGAAAGGGAAGGCTGGAGGAGGGTAACTGTCTTTTAGAGTGATGTCAGAGCAGACTTAATCATCTTCAGATCCCCATGTAGCTTGGTGACTGCTATGTCAGCCTGTTAGCAATTAGGACAGACTCCACTTGCCATGCAGGATAGCTTTGGAGTGCCTGCTTCCCACCCCTGAAGAGAGCCAGCGTGGGGCCTGACTGATGCGCAGCTACTCTCCTGGATCTTTCTCTGAAGTTCAGATCACAATAAAGGAAATATTTGGAGAAGGGAGGGGGGGAAGAGCCCACCCCTAGAACATCTCTGTGAGGCAAAAATTCTGTCAACTAACTATGTGCAGCTATTCAGGAAGTCATATATTTTAGATAACTTGGTCTCTAAGCTCAAGCAATACTGAAATTTTCAATAAGCAACTTCTGAAAGAGCCATGTCACCCTGAGCAGAAAGATGACTATAAAGCAAAAGACAAAAGGTCTTTTTCTTTGATTATTCTCAAAGGTTTATATGTGAGAGAAAGAAGGATATTTGGTCATTATGTGCATACTTGCCTTGTTCCCTGTAAGGTTCCCTTGTTCCTTTTCCAGTTACTGAAGTCCTTAAGGCTTTCACTCGCTCACCAAGCAGCAAATGTCACATACTAAAACAAAGGGTAGCATATTTATGATATCCTTCTGACTTTCTCCAAGATGTTCAGGCTTTGCTTCAACTCTGTTCTACTGGAGAGACTCATAAATCCAAGGAGGTAAGATGCTCAGTGGAGACTTACTGAGAGGTTGGAAATCTCTAGGTGAATGCATGTGAGACTGAGGCACTTGGGAAACAAAGTTTTGAAGCTATAATTGTTGAACGGAACTTGGATGTTGAAGGTGAGCAGTTATGCTTAACTCCGAGGTCAGTGCTCAGTATCTCGGTAGCATCAGTCCATTCCAAATGGACTCTGAGCCATTAGGCACCCCTGTTACAAACTTCTATAACCCCACCTGAGCTTCATCAAAAGTCAATGGGGAAAAAATCCTCAATATTTTTCAGTGAAATTGATATTGATGCAAGTACATGCTCACAGGATGTACTCAAAGAGCTTCTCATAGAATTGTTTTGCTTGGAAAAGATCTGTAAGATCATCAAGTCCAACCATTAACCTAGCACTGCCAAATCCACCACTAAACCATGTCCCTAAGTACAACATCTACATGTCTTGTAAACACCTCCAGGGATGATGACTCAACCACTTCCCTGGGCAGCCCATTCTAATGATTGACAACCATTTCAGACAAGAAATTTTTTTCTAATATCCAATCTAAACATCCCCTGGTGCAACGTGAGGCCATTTCCTATTGTCCTATCCTTGTTAGTTGTGTGGAGAGACCAACACCTACCAGCCTACAGTCTCCTGTTCAGGGGGTTGTAGGGAGCCATAAGGTCTCATCTCAGCCTACTTTTCTCCAGGCTAAACAACCCCAGTTCCCTCAGCTACTCCTTATTGGGCTTGTTCTCTAGACCCTTCACCAGGTTTGTCATGTTTGGATGTGCTCCAGCATCTCTGTGCTTTTGTAGTGAGGGCCCAAAACTGGACACAGCACTTGAGGTGCGGCCTCACCAATGCCCAGTACAGGAGGATGGTCACTTACACAATCCTGCTGGACACACTATTCCTGATACAAGTCATGATGCTGTTTGCCTTCTTGGCCACCTGGGCACACTGACAGGTCATATTCAGATGGCTGTCAACCAACACCTCCAGGTCCTTTTCTGATGAGCAGCTTTCCAGCCACCTTTCCCAAAGCTTATAGCATTGCCTGGGGTTGTTGGGATCCAAGCACAGGCCCCAGCACTGAGCCTTGTTGAACCTGATACAACTGACCTTAGCCCTTCAATCCAGCCTGTCCAAATCCCTCTGTAGATCTTTACTATACTCAACATTCCTACCCAACTGCAAACTTACTGAGAGTGTGCTTGATCCCCTCTTTCAGATCATTGATCAAGATAATTACCTCGCAAAGATTGGGGTGGGTTATGTATCCACATCTCTTATTACATTTTGAGGGTCTTACAAGATCCATTCCAGTATCTATGGGTATATTGGAGTCTTCGAAACTCTTTGAATCAAGCTCTTAAAATTGTAGAGTACTTATAGGAAGTCTCACAAATATTTATAGACTCTATCTCCTGCCACACCCACAGGAGGATTACAGTCTAAATGTTACTGCTGCTTTTGCAAATATGAGGGGAATGAAGAAAATGAGTGAATCTTGTAGTGTCAGAAACCACCCCTGGCAAGTCTTACTCTTCTCTAGAGTCAAATAAAATTAAAATCATGCAGAAGTCTGTGTGTATCTATAAACAGCTTGGCTGCTTGGATTCCACTAGGCAGGGAGAGGCAGGAAGCTGACAAATGCAAGAATGATTTAGTGAGGATGGAGTTCAATTTTTTTTTATAGAGAGGATAAAGGGGAAGACAAAGACTACTGCTTTAACACTTCTCCTCAAATTTAACCTAAATTGGGGCTTGAATGTTCCCCTATTGACGTCAGTAAGTGTTTTATCATTGGCTTCCCTGGGACCAGGCTAGTGTGTCTCCTGTTTATGTGAAGAGTAGAGTTGTGTTTTTTCTCTTACTGTTTATAAGGTTTCTTTGTGGTTTTTACCATAGCAGGCTGAGCACCTCCATTCGTGTGACTGGAGTGATTCCTGTGCTGTGCCTGTGAGTCAGATGTGGTGGTCTGCCACTTCAGACGATGTGAAGTGAGGCACAGAAGGTTTCCAGTGCTGTCTCCAGTAGATTGCACAGAAGGAGTCTGGCTGGCTCCACTTGCCTTTTTGCAGATTGGAATTGGCAGACTACTGTAGTTATCCTCAGTAGAATTTCAATGTGAAAGCTGAACTTGGAGGTGAGAAGCCCTGAATATTTTCTGCCGTAAACTCTGGACTGTTTGCTTCATTGCTTAACTGTTGGCTTCATTGCTTAAGGAAGTCAAAGCTCCTACTCACTCCAGCAGGACCAGGATTTCTCCCTAAGGATTCCACTCAAAGCCCTTTGAAAGAGATCTTTGGTCTATTCAATTAAATGTGGGTCCAAAAACCTCAGTGTTCATTCATCAGATGGTTATGTTGCTCGTGCTAAGGCTACATTCGATTCATCTCTTTTAGAGAGTATATTAAATTGAAAGGCAGTCCATAATTTGACCTTTCCTTGAGGCATCTAAATAAGATGACTGAGACCTAGTGGCCTGGAGTGAACATTACTAGACTTCAGCTTTGCCTTTAGATTTTGTTGCTTCTTTTACTTCTACAGAGAACTATGTTCAGTTTGATTTCTCACTCAAAGGCCTAATCTCAACTCCAGTGTTTCAGTGCTGATGGTTGTTGAAGTGTGCATTCATGAGGAGATTCAGACCACAGAAGAAAGTAATAGTTCTAGTGGCTTTGCAGGATTCCAAATCTCCAGAGACTGAGCCATGGTGTGAATATTTCAGCCATTCCTGGTTTCCATAGAGTTAACAATAACACAAGGGGTAGTTTGACTTATACTCCAGCTTCTGGGGGAAAACACTAATCTATGAACCAAGTATACCAAGTTACTTCGACATTTGAGGGTTTGGAGAACAAAGGAGATGTCTCGAGCTTCATTTGGTCACTTGATGAAGACTCTTTATCCTAGTTGCCTGCTTGGCTCGTTTTGGCTGAAGGGTCTATAAGTCTTCATTATTTTTAGCACCTTGGAAAACACTGTGATGAGACTTAGCTCGCATCTAATATATGCTTGAGTGGAGTGCATTCATGTCAAGGCTTTACAACTCCTTTGTGTAATCTTGATGTGAAACGTTTATGACTTTATTTACAGCTCCTTGCTGTTTGGTGTGCCAAACTTGCAATTCAATTTATCTGAGTCTGAATAACAAAGTAATACTCACCACTGTTCAGTTCTTGCCTGGCTTTCCTTTTGCCAGGAAATGTCACCGCTTAATGGTCTTTGCTGCAGAGAAGCTGCTTGGGTCAGTTGAAGTTTTTTGTCAGTTTGTTTAGTTTGANTTTGTTTGGTTGTGGTTTTTTTTTCTAGGAACTTGAAGCTTTTAACGTTGATACGGCTGATGTTCTTAGCTATTTTTTTCCAGCAAGAAGTGGGTGCAGAATGGAGGCCTTATAAATTCATTGCCCTTTTATGTGAGCTTTGAATGCTTTACAGTCCACGTGGGATAGTAAAAAAGTGTTAAGCTATCAGGATAGTAAAAAGTATTAAGACAAAATACCCAGTTGCTGTCCAGCCCTTCCATGAAGGAAATATTGTGGCTTTCCATCTGAATGTGAATTTTTTAGCTACTATGTTTTATCAAGAATGTCAAAATTTATGTGTTTGTATTAAAAAAGAATTAAAAATCCAATGCAAGTGTAATATATAAATTGATTTCAAGCAACAGACAGTCTGACCTCTCCCAATATAGTATTGATTTTGTCAGGGAACTCACTGGTAGATTTCTTAAAATATTTTTTTCATTTTTAACCAGAGGGCAGCCTCACCTATCCTAATCCTAATTTTTTTAACATGTTGGCCAATTAATCTCTTAATTGAAAAAAGGCATTAAACAGAATTAGAGTTTTTGTACATTATATGCACATAATTTACAACATGTGCTGAATTCATAACAGTTATGAGAGAACACTTTCAACTCTTAGAAGCATTCAAACTTAAATTAACTGTGTCTCCAATATAATCCTGCCTTAGCCACAGTATTAAATGTTTTGCTTACAAAACGCACACTCCATTTAATTCAGGGACAACATCTGTGATCTAATCTAGGTGGAGCAACTTTTGAAACAAGGAATTAATTTATTAACATGGATTTTAATTATATGAAACAAAAAAAATCTAGATGTTTGTTTGTACTCCTGAAGAAAAGGGATTTTCTCCATGTTCTGATACTGAACTAATTTACTGAAAGTTGGAATAATTAAAAAATCAGTAGTGTTGCCTCAGTATAAACTAGGTGTAAGACTCAAACTGAACTTTAACTGTCAAAATTCAGATGATTCATTTAAAGCCAGATAGATGCTTTTTAGAAGTTGTTCATCTAAGTCATGTGTGGTGAGGCAAAGCTCAAGTACCTTTTAGCTTTTTGGTTTTTTGTTAAGTGAAAATTATTCTGTTATAAATGTCAGTTGGGATTAAACACATTTTTTGGGGGGGTCACTATTCCCAAAATAAACAGCAAAACATGATGAAACATAGCTTTAAATGCATTTTCCTTGAGCTGGATAAAACAGTGAATGTAGACTATCAAAACCCCAGGTGACCTGAAATGTTGTCACTGCAATCTGTAGCTGAGGTCTTCACAAGGAACAGAAGAGAGGGAATTCCAAGACCATTGGAATGTGGCTGTTTCCTCAAAAATGTTTCAGAAAGATGAGCGGCCAGTCAACATGGTGAAAACATGTAAGGACACCAGGTACAGATGTTCATGGTGCAGGATATTGTTTACAGGTGCCTACTTTTAAGACTGTTAGTGAGACCTGGACTCCTGAAAGTTAAATCCATCACTATGAACACCCAAGGGTAAAACTCACTATAAGTAAGAAGGAAATTCTGCAGATGAATGTTTTGGCTGAATGCCTTATGAAGAAGGCATTAACTGAAATATTGGTCTATAGAACTTCCTTTCCTGAGCCATGTTCAACCTGTTAAAGTCTCTGTTCAGAAAACATCCAACCCATGACTTGATGAAATCAAATCTGGAGAAGCAGAGACTTGGTAGTTCTGTCTGACTTGGAGCAGGGACAGCTTTAAAGACTTAATGGAGGATCATGTTGACTTGCTTAAGAAAAATTAGTTTTCCACAATGAAGAGCAAACTTGGATTACTTAAAGGAAGACAGATATACTAACAGAAATTGGTCTTTTAAAAACACTGAAAGTAACAGCTGAAGACAGTTGTAAGACAAATCCTAGAAATAATGGTCAAATTTACTGTTTATGTGTTTACTTGCTAACTTTGCTGCATTTGACTTTGGTAATAAATGCAAGACTTCAGAAAACAAAATATTACAAAATTTCCAAGAAAACACTGTGACATTGTAAGATTATTTTTCGTTTTCCTCCCCTGAGAGATCAGTTTACTAAATAGCATGTGAATAGAGTAGTAGCGACCCTGGGGACTATTCCCTGCTCCCAGCTCTGACAGTGTGCATCACCACTGTACTTGTGATGCAGTCAGGTCTCTCAAAGGCCAGACAAAGAATTTAGAGGAAAAAATGATTGATGGTTAGGTTTTGAGGTTAACTTGTGTGATCATGCCATTTCCTTAGCCGAGAGAGAAATGAGCAGTATGGAATGCTTTTCAAAGGAGGCTCCCCTTCTTTCTGTCTGTAACGGCATATGCCTCTTCAGTATCACCTGTATGGCATTTAGTCCAGGCTTCCTCCCCATTATCTATTAATAGCCAGCTATCTATTAATAGTTTAATCCAGTGAATACTTAGCTAANCCAATCTGAAGGGTAAAGGGCAAAGGGAAAGCAGGGAAAAAAATCCAACAGAAAAAAATAATTAAAATCCTACCAGGACTGTGGTTACGAGAATGTTTGCAAAGGTCTTAATAACGGCACTGACATAAAGCATTCACTGCAGGTGCGGTATTCCTGCTCCCTGGAGAAGCCTATCTTTAAGTCTTTTTCTCCTTGAGTCTTTCCACTCAAGTGAGAGGTGGGAGGCAGAGATTGAAAGTGTTTTCCCCTAAGATTGCCCTCCGAAGGTACCAAAAATGTTATGTCTTCAGGTTTGTCAGATGTTTTCCTTGGGCTCTTCCNCTTCACTTTTTTGGTCCTTTCTTCCCTGCCCCCCCCCAACTCCCCCAGCCTCTCTGTAGTGCCAGAAAGTAACAGAACTTTCTTTACTCTAGGAAAGGAAATAAACATTAAAACCTTTTTAGAAAAGAGTCGTATATATATATATATATATCTTACAAAAATCCAGACTTTTTATGATGAGTTTTAAATAATTAATATCAAATGTGCACACCCCCCTATATCCACCACGCCACCACCCCTCCGCAATTATTCCTTGCATGCCACAACAGCACCCCCTTTCTGAGAGGATTTTTACAGTGAATCTTCATGCCTTTATTCCCCTTAATAATAATACAGAACTGCAGAAAACCTTTGTCTTCTTTTAGGAGGAGTTCTGGACAGCAGAGCCTTACCTTCAACAGGGTGAGAAAGGAATGGGCAAAGATAAGGACAGATTAGGGCAGATTTCCCATAACCTTTGGTTGCCACAGACATGAGAAAAAAAAACAAAAACAAAAAACAGGCATAATGATTAATCTGGTAAATCAGTAATTTTAAACTGGACATTTTCCATCTTTACAAAAGTTCTGATTATTCGTGATGAGCTTAGATCACTGGAAAGTCTACCATGGGGAATTTTTCCCTAATTTCTGTAAACTGCTGGCTTCAAGGAGTAGGCTTCATACCTTGCATCTTTTTTTTTAATCTTTTAGTAGAATGTGAATGATTTCACTATGCATTTGCATGTTTAATCCCTCATTTAGTTTTATCAAGCTTTAGATACCTTTATAAACTGCTATTGGTTAACCCCTGTTTGAAAGGAGAATGTCTTGGATTCTCATCTTATGTATCCTGAATAAACTGCCTGTGAATCTAGTCCTTGATACCGAGGTAGCTGCAGTCCTGAATTTCTCCTTAATCTGTCCATAAATGTGGTAGTGGTAAACTCTTGCAGAGAAGGATTCAGGAGAGTGCTTGTTCAGAAAGCGTGAGCAACACTTGGGAAGCTGCCTGTATGGTTTCATAGGTGCTAACTTGTTCTGCACAGTATATAGATATGTATATTTTAATGAAAAAAAAATCCTTGGATGGTTTCCTGCATGGTGTGTGTCAGTGTGCCTGGAAGAATGTGACTACACAGTTGAAAACCTGCCAGGAGGATGTAGGAAACTTCGTAATTGTGTAAACCTGTGGGTTGTGATTTTCCTCCCTTGTGGGAGCACAGACAAGACAGGCAGGCATCTTCCTCTGCTCCCCGCTCTGACTGATGTTTGGGCTTTGCTGCCATTGACAGCTCTCTTAAACTCCAGAAAGGGGTTTAGCCTTTAGAGTATGTCTTCATGCTACTTGAACAGCAAGCTTTCTCTTTGCTGTCATTTGGCAGGTTACGTTGTGCTCTTGCAGGCTAGAGGCTTTTGTTACCCATTCCCTGGTACTTTGAACACTTCAGCTTAAAATCTTTACATCTCTGAGGTATTTGTATCCTAATTCCTAGGGACTACTGGAAAATGGATCCAGGTACTTGAGGCACAGTTGGTAGGAGCTCCAAATAGATAATGGTTAACATTAAATTGCAGCTGGGATGAATTTCTCCCGAGTGTGGAAATATCAGATGAGGGTAATCTTTCACTGGACTGTTAATCATTTACTTGCTGTCCTGTGTCATAGACCACCACACCTCATTTTTTTCAACTCATATAACTTATCCTTGCCAGGATATGTGCACTCTGCATGTCTGCTACCCGATGTGCATTAGACAGCGTAAGGACTGCTTTTGAAAGGTGACAGCAAGTGGACAGGTGAAAAGTTAAATAGTTACTGAGCACTGATGTCACTGGAAGATATGGTAGTGATCACGGCTCACTGTTTTTTATCCAGTAAAAGCTGTGCTTGGCCTTCTGAATTACTTTCATCCCCAGAGGCTACAAAGGTTCCCTGACTAGATGCACGGCACACTGAAGTTAGATTGCTGTACAGCCAAGACTACCCTGCTGCTTACCCTGGCTCTGCTGCCTGACTTCCCTTTCACAGGCTGATGGGGAATGAGTGGTCTTAAAACACTGCCAGCCTAGTAATCTGCTTTTCTTCCTTGCTTTCAGTATTATTTTTTTTTTTTTGTGGTATAACAATAGCTCATCCCAGCAAGTGCTCAGAAAGTGTATCATGCTGACATTTCAGCGAGTCTCTCCCAGACCCTAGTGAACCTTCCTTCATTTCTACAGCAAACTGAAGACAAGGGTGATAGGTCTCCAGGATGCTGTGAGAGGGTCCAGATCCTGCCAACAATTCAAGCATGTGTGCAGCACTGCTAGTTTCTAAGCCATCAGAGCCCTGCACTGAAGTTCGTGCTGATCAGTAGTCAGTGCCACTGTGAGCTAGATTAAGTTATTGCAGCAGCAAATTCTATAATCATCCTTCTCTTTGCATATGGAGTTGAAAATAGTATTTTAGAGACACAGCATGCTATCCTGTGGTGATGATATGACACCCTTCTTACCAATGCCTTTTCATTTCCAAATTTGAGATCCTTTTTCAAAGAGTTGCAGTAGTCTCAGCAAATGCATAAAATATCTGTAAAAGTTTTTTAGCATAGACAATAACAGAAAGCAGCCAAAAAGATTACATTACTGTGCCAAAGCAGACATTTTGAAGAAATTGATGCCTAGATATTTCCAACAGTAAGTTGCAAGGGGAAAAAATAACCAAGCCACCAACAAAAAAAAAAAATCCAACCTAACTTTGGGTGTTTGCAAAATTGAATAAAATTGATAATATATGTCCTATTAACCTGTTTGTGTTTTGTTGTTGTGGTTTTTTTTTTTCTTCTGTGTGCCTATATAAAATATTCCTTTTAAAAGAAAGGAGGAAGTTGCTCCTTTAATACTGCATGTGACTTTTATTTCCAATATATTCCTATATTCTTATGGGCTTTTCTTGCATGAATGACAACCTTGCAAACTACCCTGACTTCTTAAGGCTTTCTACTCTTAGAATAAATGTTATCTTTATGTTAATGGTATAACTTCTATAATAATCCCTGTATTTGGAAACATTTTGTGCTGCAATTTCTGCCTTAAAAGTGACACTGTTTGAACTTTTGGAGCAGAATAGTTTATCATATGGTTGTATGTGTGATATTTTGAAGCACAGAGCTGGAACATAGTCTTCTGGATGTGAAGCAGGATATCATTCAGAGCAAGGCAAGTTGGTCTTTTAAAAATAAAAGACAGCGTGTACTTTTTAAACTTCATTCTTGCTTCAGTGGCCTTTCAGAACTGTAAAGGGTGATGCATTTCTCTAGCTGCTCGAGCCTGTCTGCCACTACTCCCAGGTCTGTGTCCTGTGATGTGTCTCAGCCACTTCTTACGAACATAATGGCATACAAACACTGTCAGCAGCTCAGCCCAAGTCTTGGTAGAAAGCATGTGGTGGTGTCCTTGCTTGTCTGGCTCATTATACTTGCTCACCACTGTTAACATGGGCACTTTGTGCTCTGACCACTGTTGGTTTGACCTTTTTTTTTTTTCTCTGTAAAACCAGGAAAAGCAGCTAATAACTGGCTTATGGAGCCAGGCACAGGCAGATGTTTCTGGGTGATTTTTTTGTTCTCCCTTGGCTAGTAGGGACCTCCAAGGCTGTGGACTCCTGTTCACTGTGCAAGTGTGCCAGAACAGTGGAAGTTTGGGAATTTACATCTTTACATCAGCAAGTGCTTGACCACAAACAAACACTTCAGCCTTCAGGAAGGCTGTCAGAAGTGTTGTGCTTTCAGAATCCTGTGCCAGCACAGTCTTCATATCTGACACTGCTGCATAAAAATAGTGAAGGATAGGGAACTATATGTTAAAGAACTACCTGTGATTACTATTGTGCACCAAAAATTTCAAAAAGAGGATTCTCCCTGCCTGCCCCCACCCCCTCAACAGGGTCTGAAATAAGGTGCTTGCCTAGCAAGTCAAGTTTGAAATGACAACTTATTTTTCATTTTTGCTGTTGACATGTGGCAGTTTCATTCCAAAGCTTAAAAACACATAATTCTTAAGTCTCATGGGTTATCTGTCCTTTCCAAAAATATCTATTACTGACATTAATACTTCTACCTGCATTTTTGGCCTCTCAAGACACTTCCACCATTTATTAATTAATGTTTTACTGGGATGTGGTGCTTCTTGTATATCTCCCTAGCTTACCCTCCTCCCAAGTTCATGTAAATCTTAGTGTTTTATAACTGGAGAGAATTAAATATGCTATTTAAATGGGCTTCCATCCATCCCTGTGAGTGCCATAAAATTTAAATATCTTTGTTATTTAGTGTTTAGTTTATTCTCTAAGTCAGGAATAATTTTCTGGTTTTCACAACATGGGACACTGTCTTTCACTCTGTAGGATCCCTGCTCCCTACAGTGTTCCCATCTCTCCTGCATAAACTGATGCTGTCTTGTGTCTACAAAGCTATTCTTCTGGAGACAGAGATTTTCACAAAGCACACAGTGTGTGGTTAGTATTCACAGCACATACTTCATTCATAATTTATCATTAACTTATTCATTTTAATTTTTTCCCAGTGGGGTCTGTAATACACCAGTGTTATCCAGTTTCCTTCCCCTATAGCTCTGGACATCTGGAATAATCTTGCCATATGTCTTCACCTCAGCTACGCTTTCCCATTTCTTAAAACATGTAAATAAAAATGATCAGATATACAGTCCTAAAATTAGATACCCAATAAAAATGTCTTAGTTTTCAGGGTGAAGGCATTCCTGAAGTTACCACTGAAACCCATAAACCTGCCATGACAGTCAGTAATCAACATAGACGAAAGTTGCAGATCTTTTGTCCTGTAGGTTTTAAGTCCTAAAGAAGGTACAGGTTGATGCTTATCCGTGTTTAACATTTCTATTAGTGTGTTAATTAGTGAGTTTGAAATGCATCAACTGCTCATCTGCACTTAAATGCATTGGTGTGCTTCACGGAGCAATCTGAAAGTGTTTGAAATGGATTTCTTTCAGCTGCAACTAGAACCACCCACCCACCCCCCCATACTCCAGCCTTCCAGTGGGCATCCAGCCTGCAGGACCAGAATGCTGGTAGTTGGACATAAAAGCCCCTGATTGCCCAGCAGTGGAGATATCTCATTATCCCAGCCACTTCACCCTATGGATATATTTCTGTGCTGTACCACTTCCTAACCCATATTATTATTACCACTAGTTCCCACCTAATGAAGACTTTTCAGTGTTGCTCTGGACATTGAAGAAAAATGGAGGAAAAGATGTAACTCCTGTCTTGCTATCTAGCTGAAACGATTGATGTTGGTAGAAACAGTGTGTAGCTTTAAAGCATTATAATCTTTGCTTGGGTTCAGAGCACATTTGTTCAGTACACCTTACCTTATTTTTTCTGTTAGCAGGATTAATTAGAGGGCACTTGATTTCTCTGCAGATGGTAAAATGATCAGTCTGATGACAGTCTGAAAGCCTTAGACTATTTCCTTGTAGAGACATTAGTCTTCACTTTCTGATGGTGGACCTAGGAAAAAAAAAAAAAAAGCGTCAGAAGCATGCTATGAAGGTTAAGCTTGCTTTGGCTTAGCAAAGTCTATGGCAAGATGTGCTGCACTTCGTCATCTGTAATGAGCAGCTGGTTATGTAATTAGGGGTTTTTGCTGTCTTCATCTGCAGAATTTGATAATTAAATGTGGTTCCTCAAGATCTTCCTTGCTACACATGCATAAATCCTACTAGGAACTGGTGCCACCACACCTGTGCTAATTGAAAACACACCAAAACCTGCTTTCTTTTCCTGTGGGGCTTACCCTGTTTGGGATTCCTTACAGCCCTCATGTTGTGTAGGTGCACTCCAGGTCTTTTCTCCCCAGGTTTGCAGAGCAAAAACTTTTCACAGACGTAGTGATGTTGAAAGTCCTCTAGTGGAACCTGAAGAGATGCAGTCACAGTGCTTGGTGAAGATGGAATGAAAGCTTGTTTGGATGTGTTTGCAAGTGCTATTATAATATTGGCCAGGAGATTTCATTGTTGAACTTCTGACGTGTACCCTAGACTCTCCTTCACTGGCTGGTAACTTTATATATTAGTTGTACATAACTACATTTTGTTTCCTCTTGTTGGCTATAATTTTGTCAGTATAGAATCTCTATTTTAGGGCTGGCTTTTGCACATGGGGAGCTTTATTGGATGATGACACATTTGAGGCACACTTTTCAATGTTTCTTTATTTTTTTTTAAATAGAGGCAAAAATAGGGTTTTCTATAAATGGGAAAATGTGGCTTTTGTCCAACTTAATTGGAAGAAGGAAAAGAGGACTTTAATTAAAAATTTGGCATGACACGATGTATTTAAGTACTAAGCCACTTAATGTTAAAATACAATGTTGCAAAGGTACATAAGAAACTCGCTGGAAGTCTATATGCAAAAGATGTTGTAGCCCACATCAGCATGGTAATGCTTCAGGGATGCCTGGCAATTATGAACCTTGGAGCAGCTGGTATTTTATAAGGACCTCCAAGGCAAATTTAATTTCAAATTACTGCCAGACTAATTGAAGAGGTGATTGAGGTTGTCCCAGGGAGTGACCATGCACTGCTGTGTAAAGACACCCAAATGATCTCATTTACTTAATACAGTTTAGCTAGAACAGGACCAGAGCACCTAGGGAGGAAGAGGACGAGAGCAGAGTTATGGAAACTCATGGAAAACACAGCATTACGAATAGGAACAATCAAATGGTGTTGATGGTACGCAACTAGGAGAGAAAATGGATGGCCTACAAGTGCCAAGTTGTAGCCAGAGGAGGTCCTCAGAGACTAGTAAGAGCAGTTGGGACAGCATAAGGAAGAGCTGTACTGGAGTTGCCCTTCTCCAATTTCAGCCTGCTAGTAATGATTGCACATTAGGTTAGTCTGTGGAGGAAAGCATGACCCTCTGCAAACAGGATCAGGACTCTTTTTTAAGAGGGAGAGCTGTGTATGCAGCTGGAAGAGGAAGTATGTTGGTTGCCGGCTGCTCATCACATCCTTCCTCCCAGAGGTTTACATCCTCTCACAGCTGCCAGCTGAGTTGGTCATGTGGATGACCCTACACCTGGTTAAGCAAAAAGGACCTAGGCTAGGTTAATTAGGTTAAATTGTATGTCTTTGGTAACCTGTCTCATGTTGATTGAAAGTAGCTGGAGACCGGTTCTACAGACTGATCAGTGGGAGGAAAACTTCTAGCAGCAGTAGGCTGTAGGGGACAGTAACCTCTTCAGGTGCAGTGCTGCTAAGACCCAAAAAACTAAATTGGTCAGCAGCTGCATGGATGTTTATAGACAAAGCAAAAGAATTACTAGGGCAGAAAAGAGACCTAAAGAATCTTTTGGGTTGGGGTAAGAAGAAAATCATTAGAGTATATAAAAACAAGGTTAGAAGTGGGGAAAACAACCGGTCTTCTGAGCCTGTGAGAATTAGGATATTCTGATTTATTGTAGGCACACATGTATTTTCCTTTTTAAACTTGGTGGGCTAATATTATCTACATTAGCATGGGGATTGAAAACAGAGATTTATTTTGAAATGCAGTAAGATTTAGCTCCTGTCATCATCTGAAAAATCAATTTCAGATTAAATTCTCAGTCTTTGACTATAGATAGGAATTACATTGCTAACTGCTCTCTTTGCTAGTTGTGAGAAACTATTTTCCACCTTTAGCCTGTTCCATAAAGCAGTTCTAGAAGGGCATGTAGTATCATCATCCGCCTACCTAGTCATGGCTGCTCAAGAGTTAATTACCTCTTGAATATAATGAGCCAAAAGAAAGAGAAACCAGCCCTACTTTGCTCCATGCGTGCACCTTAGTGGGTTTGAATCATTACAGTGCATCACATGGGAGATGAGCAGAGAGCTGAATGAACCTTTTCTCTAAAGCTATGAATCTTTTGCAAAGTTTTAATCAATTTCTGCTCTGTGTTTTCCCCTCCAAATACCTTATGCACTAATGGGACCTATTGTATTTATTCAAATTGGACATTTTTACAAGAAAAGCTATTAAAAGGAAGGACTCAAACTCAGTCCAATTCACCATGTATCCGGAGGCTTAACCAAAACTATTATTACATGAAAGAATGGAGGAAATTAAGAACAGGGCCTTCAGAATACGAAATGCTAGTACATTTTTTTTTTTTCTGAATTTTCTTTCTGTCTAATGAACTCTGTCAGGATTTTGAAAACAATTAGGCATTGAAAAGGAAAAAGAGTAAAATAGTCTTACCTAAGTCTTCTATGCAAGTTAAATACTTCCATGCTACACTGCATGCATCTTCTGGACTTTAAGACAAAAAAAAATCAGCTAAAATGAACTCTAGTGGGGCTTCTGGAAAAATCCTGCCCTCAGTTGCTGAAAAGTGTGATGGTAATAGTTAATCTATCTTCTAGATAATAGCACAAAGAGCTGCAAAGGTTAAGGAATGATCTGATTTGCATATTACTACACAATAATATGAACTTAAAACAGAAATGTCAGTTTGGGTGATTTTTTTTACAGAAGTGAAAAATGGCAAGAAATGTTTTTGAGAGACCTAGAAGAACATTTTTCTTTTTTTTTGGTTTTTTTTTTTTTGGTTTTTTAGGAAAAGTAATAAAGAGTAAAATAAAATAGAAATGATAGTATCTTTAGAGCAGATAAACTCTATGTGTTAGGTTAAGTTACTAATAACCCACTTGGTAGTGCTGTTGTGATTTTCCTCAAGCCCCTACCCCATTTTTTGCAGTCCATGCCTCATACAATCTTAACATCTGCACCTACTTTGATCATAGCACAAAGATCATGGACTTAATCTAATTTAATGATAATTGTAGAGGACTTCTGCACAGATGAGGACTGGTAGAAGGCTCTGTTATCCAAGAGTCAAAACCATGCAACTTGTTTGAATGCCTCTGCTTTTGAGCTTGATGAAGTACGTGAAAAATCTCATTTCCAGCAAGTTTTAATTACCTCATGAAAATCTGTCTCTTTGTATGAAGAATCAGCTGGATATACAGAAAAATCAGACTAGCATGGAACCTGCCAGAACAGTCATGACTACAAAGGTAGGAGGCTGAGTTTAAATTGTCATGTAACCCTGTGCTTATTCCTTTAATGCAAGAGCAACTGATTATTTCTATCATGACATACATGTTCCTTTTCTAAATAAGCTACAGTGACCTCTGATGGGACAGAATGCTTCTGCCTTCTACTGTTTCTGGAGTGCTTCTGTGAGGTTCTGGTATGTGGCCTTTGGAGCAAAAGAAAATATCAAAAGTGTTAATATTCAGTGATTAACAGAAGTTCTCTTTTCCTCTTCACATTAACCAAGCATCATGCAATTATGACACTATTTTTTGCTCCTTAGAAGCTCTGGTTCTTTTGCTTTTGGCCGTTAATTTAGAGTTTGGCTTTAGTTTGGCTGGGTTCAGCGTGCTGTTCTTAAGCATAGTAGGTTGCGGGTCTTCTGTGAAAAATTTTAAGAAAAGTAGGAAACACTGCAAATTACCTCAGCTGGCAAAGTAACAGGCGAAAACATAATGTGATGGCAAGTCTTACTGCAATGCCACTGTGGGTTGAGGGCCAACATTTTTGTCTCATTTGGATCTCTCTTGCTGCATGTGTGCTTTTCTTGTGTCAGCACAGGCTGTAAGACTTTGTAAATGGGAAGGGTTTTTTTGGGCTTGTTTCTTATTTTTAAGCTCCAGGCTGGAACACGTCCTGGGTAGATGACATACTGCAAAACAAACCTGAGACCTGCATCACCACAAGGGTCACCATGTAGGCCGAGTTTATTTGCTGTGTTAGCTGCAAAGGTACTGACCCCTGTAGGTTTGTTTTTTTTCTCTGTTGTAACAAGAGTCTTTATTTTGTTTCTCAGTAAGAGTGGTGGCATGCCAGTAGTGATCTGCCTTGTTGCATGCTAGAGTTATAAATTTTGCTAAGCTTTTCGTAAAATTAGGAGGAAGGCATTTGTTCTATTCTCTCAAGAGTTTTGTGTCCTAATGGGACATAAACAGACGAAGAGAGATGTGGGAGATAAAAGACAAAAGCGAATTGATTGGATGTTGGCAATCATGGGAGCTCCACAATTGTTCTCTTTCGTTTTCTGTTTTCAGTTTTGTACATTTTTCGTGTTAGAATAAGGGCTAGAGTAGAAAAGAAGAGCCGGTAATTTGGGAGAGGCACTAGTTCTAATCCTTTATTCTTTAGTTGAGACCTCCAGAGAAAGGCTTTCCAGCTAATTATGTAGTTAATGAGAAATGTTACTCCTGTGCCTCCACTTTGAAGCAAATAAGAAATCAGCCATTTTTGTCTGTTGGATGTGCTGGCACTTGCTTTGAGTACACTTGCTTTAACTGTGGAGTACAGAAATAAACTCTGCCATGAATGGTTTCACAGTGGTATACCTGGTAGTGAAAAATAATCTTTGACAAAACAAATCAAGTCCAAAAAAAAAAAAAAAAGTCCAGTTCAGGGTGTACAGATGTGGAGTGTTTAAATAAATTTTCTCAAAAATATTGTCTACAGCTACACACTCTTCGTGAATTCAGAACTAGAACTTGGTAGCAGAACAAAGGATGAAGATTAAATACTTTATGAGCAAATCTGTTTTAAACAGAATATTTCCCTGTAACATACATGGCCTTTGACAGTAACAAATTTTCTTTCTGCTTTTGTTAGAATCTTTGTTTTGGCTAGGCAAATAACCATTTAAAAACATATTTTTCCATCTTGTTCCTGTATGAAAATTGAGTGCAAGTACATTATTTACATGAGAAAAATCTGTTTGCAGAATAAATGTGATTTTGAGTTAACGTTGTTCTCTAGATGCCAATAATCTGCAAATACATATAAGTAGTAAAGATTCCAGCAATTCTTAATTAGCTGGTAATCTGTACAGTGTCATTTATGGCCATTTTAGTGATTGGTTTATAACTCTTTACTACCACAAGCCATCAAGCCGAGAGCAGTGCTTACTCAAAAGCAGGGCCTCCTTACAGGTTTCCCTACTCTTCTCCCTTCCCTGTGTGTTGTTTAGGGCTTGTCCTTTGGCATTTCAAAGGGTATTAGTAGATATTAGTAGCCCTTGTGTATAACAGGTTGATCTATTGATTTTAAAAATAAACATGCAAATACTTCAGAAAGAAAAGTCAGTTATGGACCCATCGTGCTTCTCAGTTGACGAACTTGGTCATCGCTATCCTTTAAGTGTTCAACCAGCTGTGCTTTATGGAAAGAAAAAAGCTTGTTGTCTTGAAGTATTTGTACATCCACACAATACTCAAATAATCAAACTATATTTCTGACTCTGTAGTGTACCTCCAGTGTCTGTTTCAAAACTGTCCCAAATTTTATGGTTAGCATTCAGAGGAAAAGTGCAGTCATTTTTATCCCCAAACTGTCACTATTTTCATGATCTATAATGAACCAAATTAAGATTTAAGATTCTTGGATAAAGTTTGTAACTTCTGTGGCTTCTACAGTAATGATATTTATTACATGAATTCCTAGATTTGACTCTTAAATGCTTTTAGAAAGTTGCCAAATCGCCTTGGAAAAAAAAAAATAAAAGAAGAAAAAGCTTTCTAACCATCTAGCTACATCAGTGACAACTGAAATCTATGGGTCAAAGAATAAAAGGACACCCGGGATCAATTATTGATGTCTGAATTTGATTTTAATCATCTTTGCATGTGAGCGTGGACTAATTTCTTTGTCCTCTGTACAGATGTTTTCATTGGCTGCTAAACAACACTGTTTTGATTTATGAGAGGTCATAACAAATTGTTGCAAAGAGGTTACAAGATGTTTCTGCAGCTGATTGAATCAAAAATTATTTTCCTTCCTCAAGGTGTATCTGGGAAAGGTGTGCCACAGCATTTCATCTTTTAAAAGTGTGTGAATATACAGTGTCCAGTAGTGTGCGGTGTGAAAATCTTCCCTACTTTTCACTTAGCATACATAATTCAGATGGCTTCACTGCATACACGGTGTTGTGTAGATTGGTATGCGAGATCCATAAAGGGATGCAAAGGGATAAAGTGAAACTTGCAACAGCTAAAAGTCTTCCAGAGTGGTTATGCATAGAAACATTTTAAACAAACTTCACTTTGGTGAGTGTCATCACCAGTATTTTTTTTAAAAAATAGACCAAGGGCATATAAGGTATGCCAGTGAGGATGAAATTGAGGTATTTTCCTTCAAATTCTCTCAGACATAGTTTCTCAAGAAAAGGGATCGTGTATGTTCCAAGATGTAGGGAGGAAAATGTGTTATCTGTAAAAGTCTCAGAAGTAACAAGTATCCTTTTTCCTCCCAATTCTACATGATGGATTACTCTTGTATACATTGTTTGTACTGTCTTTAAAGGCTGTCCGTTGCCATTAATATGTTTACTCAGTAAAAAGAAACCAGGAGAACCCACGAGAGTAAACACACGATTGACATTTGTTATTTTCTTCGGAGCTGACATGGATTACTGATGAAGTATTATAAAATTATTCTCATTAATTCAGAGACTCACTTTATCCCCAGGCATAGAAAAAGAATGTAGGTGGGGGTCTAACAAATTTGTACAGATATTATTAAAATGGTCTGAAATAATCACAGTCTGATTGCAAAGGATTTTGGTCAAAATCTGAAACATAGAAACCCAACATGATCACAAATCTATCCATAAATAAATAACTTGTTTGATTGGTTTGGGGTTTTTTTTCTAGTAGAAATTACTCAGCAGGTTCTACTAAATTATTTGTCACATGGGTTGTTGGTTTTCTTTGAAAATGTCTGGTGGATCAGATAAATTAAGAATGAATTGTTGAATGCATATGAAAGTTCTTCACTGTGTTTGATATTTTAAAATACTTTCTCAAGAGCTCTTATAATGGAGTATATAAATTATTTCCATTTTTCCTCTAGCAATTTTTCAAGAACTTTTTTTTTTCTATTGCTCAGCAGGCAGACTTCAAGGCTTTACTTTGCACTAAAGTTATAGCATAAAGCATTGGCGTGATACTGTATTTTTGAAAAATAGAGAAATTGTGCAAGTATAGGGATGCGGGACAGAAACCTCCTCAATCTGAATTCACCAACTGGAAAATAAACTGTCTGAGCAGCTCTGATGGGGAAACAATGCTTAAAAATGGAAAATAGTCTTTGTTCTTTTATTGCATTTAGTTTACAAGATGAACAAGAACCAACAGGGCAAATAGCGACTCTTAAGCGATTCCATTTGCTTTGTATTTATAGTTCTACAAAAAATACAAATCCCTTCCTTTGGGAGGATTTATATAGCCTCTTAACATCCCTAGAGCAGCTATATTATACAGGGTCTTACCCTTTCTTGGCAAAATTTGCTGTGCCTTAGTCCAACAATAAAACAAAGGGCAAAAGGAAAATGAGTGATTTCTAGAGAATTTGATTCTGCAATTAATAAAGTCTTATTCTAAAAAAAACCCAAACCACCAAAGTTTAGAATTCCCACTCTGCAATCAGAGCTAAAACTCATGTTCGATATTGGTTTCCACTGAAGTTAGGTTTTATTGTTTCTGGGGGGTTTAGATCCATATTTTCCATTTTTTCAACACGCTTATGGATAAAGCTTCTTTATTCTTTCTGCCAATCTGCAGGAATTCCACTGTTTTGAGACTCTTTCATTGGCAGTGTCTCAAGTATGGTATGAAACCCTGGCAAAATGGCAAAAGTCCTTTGACTTAATAAGCAAGCAGAGTTGCAGGTGTGAGGTGCTATGTCTGGCCAGGTTCTCTTGCTGAAATAACTTCACAGGTGCTGTGTGGGACGACTGCCCACCCCAGGAAACTGGCAAATCTAATAATGATGTTCAGCCCCACACAAAGCAGACGTGATGATCCCCATGGGTAGAGCATGAGGCTGACTGCTCCCTTTCAGGCTGTGACATTCGTTCAGATGCATAGCCTTGAAGAAGTCATGGAGCCCTTTCTGCTGTATCTCAAAGGTGTTGAAAACAGTTACTTCTTTACCATTGCTCAGAATCAAAACTGTCCAGGAGACCGGTGGTTTCTCTTAGGTGTGGATCTTGTTACTGTGATCCATGTGTATGTTACCTTAAGACAAGATAACTCCATGTAGAACATAACCATAAACCTCTCCAAGTATGAGCTGGTAGTAGTATAGTTTATGAGCACCATATGTTAATGGTGTTCGGTGATAAGTGTCATCTGCCTGGGGTTTGAGTGCTTTTTGAGGTGGTGCTTTGTATTGATTTCAAATCCATCACTTTTGAAACATCACCCTTTCTGGGGTTGTAAAGCTGCAGAAAGGTTGATGTTAACAGTTTTACTCCTTTAAGTATCATGTTCTTTGTATTGTTGCCTATTAAATACTCTTGACTCTTCAAAAATATTCTAGCCCCTTCTCCGAGGAAGAATTAACCCGAATTTGATGAACCATTGAGAATGTTATTGTTAGGAATTGCTGCATCCCAGTTCCAGAAAAGGTTGTGTGAATTTCCACCAATCTGTCACACTCAAGACATTGTTATAGCGAAAAGAATGTACCCTATATACAAAGCAAATAATTGGTCATTAGTATAATGACAGTCTTCATTGTCTAATAAAAATTTTATTATTATTCCAGTTACCATAAAACTGATGCTTATACTTCAAAGTAAATAAAGTTAAAATGATGAATACACACATTTTCTATATCTACCCCTTTCTCTGCTGTTACACCTAGCCTGTCACCGGCACTCAGTCTGAAGGTCAATATTTTCAATCTCGGGAGAAGGGGAAATTTGTGCCTAGATGTCTCGAGTATCCTTAGTCCATCCTTGGGAGAAATCTTTCTCCTCACTTTAGGATCTGCTTGCTGGCATTTTCATGTTTTACTAACATGGTCTATCTCAGTCTTCACTGGTCTGTCATTCCACATTGCATTTGAATTTACTATATATGGTGGTTTTGACATACATTTGAGACTTGTTCTTTGCTCTCTTCATTGCCCCAACACCTGGTTTTACCCAGCTTCCAAGGACTCATCCCTCTCCTGGCCTGTCACTGACTGCTGGTTTCCATAGCTCCAGGACCTCTGGGTGTGTCCATACTCACAAGCCTATGCTGTCTAAGTTAAAGGTAAAGTGTAAGAAGGCAAGTCACCTAATAGTTGTTAAGTGATTGCTCTTTCAACTAAACAGCTCAGACACAGCTGGACAGGTCCAGATGGACAACTGCCAAGACCTCCATTGGTTGCATAATGCAAACCCAACGATAACGCTTGGCCTGTTACAAGCAGTGGCAGTACCACATGGGGACAGAATAGTGAGCTAGTAAATGGCAGAGGTTGTCGGTTTGGTATTACCAAGATGGAAAGCTGGGGCAGGGATGAGGGAGAAGGGTGAGGCTGCTTTGACACGTGAGAGGTGAGCATGGCGTGAAGAAATAAATAAGGCATATGCTTCAATTTGATTTTGTGTATCTTTGGGTATAAACATATAGGGATGCGAGTGTTATCTGAGAGTAGAAGCTTTTCCTGTATACCCTCAGTTTTAGAAAACAGGGTGTTTCATATGACTCATTTGAAGGACTGTGGGTTAGTAGGATATAAGCCAAATAGACAAGAACAGACAGTTCCAGAAGTCTTCAAAGAGTGTCTTCAGGATGCCTCGCTGCCACCCAGTGATTCTTGGAGTGCGTCCTCTTTGTGTTTTCTGTAGGAGACAATAGCAGGTCTGTGATCTGCTGAGATTTCCTCCCATCTGTGTGGGGTGAGTGATCCCCGCGGGTCCTGTCCCACCATTACACCAAAAAGCATGATTTACTTAAATTACTTTACTTAAATACTTTAACCAAAGCAATTCCCAAAGGGACAAGAGACGTTCAAAAGCACTGCAGGTCCATATGACCTCTGAATACTATTGCTTTTTTTTTCTTTTCCCTCATTTTTCTATATTTTGAACAAAATACAGGTTCAATTGAAAACTTGGTTAATATTTATAAGCCAATTGAAATAGTTCTTCTAGAAGTAGCTTGTCCACCATCTCTCTTAGGGAGGGTAGTAGGGAAATATGAAAACTAGATGACCATGTTGGTTAGGGAAATCTCTCCAGCAATGTTTCCACTGGCTTAATCTGACTGGTTTCCAGCACAGTTTCAGCCAGAATGTGGTTAGCCTGAAGTTATTGTAGCTGCTGTCTGAGAACAGCAAGAGTGTAAAGGATTGTCAGTAGTTTGAAGACCAGCTTGGTATTTTGGAGACCAGGCTAAAGCTCCCTGTTCTGCACAGACTTTCCAAAGTGCCTCAGTTACCTACCTGTAAAATGTGAGTAACAGTACTTTTTTACAACGAGTGTTTTTTTAAGGAAAAATACAATTATTAAGTATTCTGAAAAACTGGGTGGGGGGAAAATCTCCATGCAACATATTTGACTAGATAATGTTTCTTTATGGAAAAAATTCCAAACAACTAACTTTTAACGAACTTAGCAGTGCTTCTTATTTTGGGGGTTGTTTTTCCCCCTGCCCCTCCATCTCAGCCTGTCATCACGTCAATAGAATTATGATGAAACCTGGACCCACTATGAAGAACCTAGTAGGACAGTGGAGTTAAAACATTTTAAGAAATCCAGGTCCTGGAATTCATCGTCTCTAAATTATAACCCTTTCAAGAAACACTTTGAGAAACATGGGAACTGATGAGACTGTTCTTTAATAAAAAAAATCAAAGATGATGAGTTCTATAGGCAGTATTGAGCTAGTTGTCAGTAATTAGCTTCAGATGAGATTGTTGTCTTTAATGTTTCTTGACTATTCTTGGATGAGTTGGAACATACGATGAAAGTGTAATTACAGCCTTTGATATTTTGGTGGATGTCTCAATGCTTCCTGGAAGTAGTCCAACAGGTTGTTTGGCCAAGTGGTTTGTGGGGTAGCCAGTTGCCTATACATATAGAGGAAGAAAGAGAAAACTGTTTAATTTTTCATGCAGTAAAAGGTCTCCTCACATACATTTTATGATGTGGTATTTCAAATGCATCTAAGAAAAAGTCAATCTAATGAAAGAACAAATGCTTTTGTCTTTTATGTGGATTGTGTTACTTGTATGCTTATTGTATTTTTTTTTGTGTTCAGCCTTTTTAATGCTAATTATTAAAGCAATAAGTTCAGTGTGTCTGGAGTGGGGAAAATGAATGCTTTAAAGAATACAGTCTGTGAAAGTGGATTGTGATAGAATGTGTGATGATTTTGTGCTGCTGTAAGTATTGCTACTCTGGGAGTAAGTCAATGACTCGCAAATGCGAATCAGGGCTTCAGTGTTTTAGAAACAGTTATATATCATTTCAATCTGAATCTGTACAATTTAATAAGCTAAGCAGATCTTTAAAACAAGATCTTGAATTTCGAGGTGCTTATGTCAGATTTATCTGTTAGGTTGACATTTAATAAAACTTCAGGGGTGGTATAAAGTGGAATTGTGGACTAGGTCTAGTAAGTTGTAGAAAGATCAAAAAACCCACTTTGAAAACTGGGAGATTTCACAGCAGACACGAAAAAGAAATAGTCTTATTACTGCTGTGATCGGGTGGCAAGGAGCAGGGAGCATATTATCTTCTGCAGAAGCTCTACAAAGGCAGGGAAGAGGAAAAACTGTCTCCTCCGGGTGAGCTATCCTAGAGCAGCATCCAAATATCTGGGAGGCTGATGTCCCTGCTGAAACATTGAGTTGGCAGCCATCACCATGTAGTGAAGGATGTCTCCATCTCTTTGGGCATCAGCAGATGGAGATCTGGAGAAAAAAACCAAATTTAGACCTAATTCAGGTACTGTGGAAAACTGTGAACCCACCAGATGCCAACAAGTTTGAACCAGCATTTTGGAGACACTTGCCCATGATATATTTTCCTTCTGCTTTTCTGAATGTTGGTGAAGGAGAATGGAGTGAAGGCAGTCTGCTGCCACATGCTTCAGGGCTTTCTCAGGTACACTTCTTGTAACACTTAGCATATAGAGACAAGTGGGCCTTGCATGTTCACCTCTCCTTGACTTCTCTGTTAGCTGCACCTGTCACACCTTTTTGCTTGTACAGATAGAATAGTCAAATACTGAAATAACTTGTTTAATTAAGGGCATGTAATGAGACTTTCTGCTCTTTGTTGCAATAAAAAGCTTAATCTTTGTGATAAACCCCTTGATAATTGAGTTAGTGCTGGAGTTTTGAATTACACCTCTTTGAAACAGTTGTCCAATACTTCAAGTCTAGTTCTGGAAGCATTTCAGGATATTATACAACATAAAATCTAGTCAATTTGTCTCTGTTGATTTAAACAAATTTGAATGACCTCACAGGAATTGGTCATAAACCCTAATTTTGTCTGTGATTAATGATTATGCCAGTGATAGAACAAGGGGAAATGGTTCCAAACTGGAACATGGAAAGTTCCATCTTAATATAAGGAGGAACTTTTTCACTGTGAGGGTGACAGATTACTGGAACAGAGAGGTTGTGGAGTCTCCTTCTCTGGAGACACTCAAAACCAATCTGGACACATTCCTCTGTGATCTAGTCTAGATGCTCAGGCAGGAGGGTNATATAAATCTGGCTTCAACATCCCATGCTTGCATTTTCATTCTAAAAGGATGGAAATTTCCCAGGTGTGTTTTTGGTAAGGGATTTCATGCAGGGTGGAATTGTGGTAATGATTGCTGTTCTAATCATCTTTTCAAGGATTTCTCTTTCATTTCAAAAACCAAATGATTCTACTTACATTGTGCAACATCTTGTTTCCCTCAGTAATTGTCAAGGAATGGGGTGAAAGAAAGAGGGCAGGACTTAATCTCAGTACATAAGGAGGTTTTTCAATATTAGCATACAAAATGACCATCTGTTCTGCAACTATACCTTTAGTGTAGTGAATTATTTATGTATTCAAACTATAGATGTTTAATTAAAGTTAACAGCTTTATTAATTAAGATAAATTAAAGCTGTTAAAAAAACCCAGCTGGCCTTAGGTGAATATCCATGGCATCCTCTTTCTCTTCCTCCCCTTCCCCGCACTTCCTCTTATTTTTCAGACTAAAATTTGAATACACTACTTTGGAAAATCTATGCACAAGTGTGTAGGTCTGAGTGGAATTATCTTTTGGTTTATCGTCCTTAGATATTTTAAATTGTCATTATCTCAAACAGATCCCATGTAAAAGCATTCAAGTGCGATGCTGAGGGCAGAATTAGAGAGAAGAATCTAGAAATCAATTTTGTCTGTTGAAATTGCACCATTTAAATGGATGTCAAATGTCACTTCTTATATAAGTTATTTGCAAAGTTCTAAAGAACCTCTGAGATGTCATTTTTAAGCACTGCATCTCAATCAGGATGGGGAGTGAGATTAAAAATGAAAAATTAATAGTTGTAACGTTTTTTTAAATATTTCAGCTAGTGAAAATAGGAACCCTTTTTGTTACTGTTGTGCTTATTTGTATGCTTATCGGGTCTTTTGTTAAATAAGATGGTGTAATTGAGGATGACTGTGTGCTATTACTATTTGCTCATAAAGTCGCTCTTCTTGTACACAGGAAACTAGTTGTTGAAACAAGTGCACAAGCGAATTTGCTGATGAATGAATGAATGAATGACCTCAAAACTCAAATTAGTAATGAAATCAGACAATGCAATTTAAAAGACAAGGCCTTAATAGAATGCTTACAATATATATAATGACTGAATTCACAGCAAACAGAAAATTTTACAGTAGGCAATACCAACATTAAATTTGTCTTTTAATAGGACTAGGGGGTCGGATAAATGACTAAGTTTATCTGTTTTCCCTTAGCCGTGTATATGGTGGTGTCTGTGGTGGATGCCTTTCATTTTTCTTGCCTATTGGGCTGGAAAATGATAAATAATGCACCCTCTGGTATGAATGTCTATTTACGTGTATTTGGCATAACACAGGAATCTTAGAAATGAGTGAACATTTCTCTCACATCTGGAACATGTCTAAATTATCACCAGTAATGTCCCCACTACAAATGGCTGAACAAGACAGTAAGGCACTGTGTCAAATTTAGTCCAATTCCTTCTACCATTCAATGAATAACCACCAAAAACTGAAGTCTTTACTGTTCCTAAAGTCCTATTTAAAAACAAAGCAACCAAAACTGGAATAATTTAGTTTAGCAACACGTTGGCTTGGTTTTAGTTTGGTTTCAAGAAGGACTCATCCCCCAAGCTTGAGCTAATTCATAATAGATTATACGTTCAGCAATAACATCAGCATTTGTACTTTGGTGATGTTCTGCTAAAATGTGCCTGAGATCTTATGGCTGTGTTTAGTTGAAATCACTCAGTCCGTGGACTTGCTTAGCATAGGAAAATATTCCCAAGATGCACAGAACCATGCCTAGCATTTCTCCTGCCCTGCAAGCAGGTGGCCAGCACATTGGTGCAAAATGTCCAGCCACGCTGCTGTCTTCAATTAGGATCCATTCAAAGCTGACTCATCTGTTACTATGGGGCTCTTGTCAACCTGGCTGCTTTCAACCCCTAAGTGTTAATGTGTATTTACCGCAGTGCAGTTGTCAATCATTCACACCAACACCCTCATGGCGAGGATTTGCTCCATAGGGTTAGCAGTGGTGCTGTGGGGATGGGACTGCCTCATCCAACCTGCAGAACTGAGGACCATGGTTTTGTTTCGTGCATCTGTTCCTTTTATTTTCCAAGGACTGAGTAACAATTTACCACCCAAAGAGATGAAGGGGTATGCCTGTTGTATTTGGATACCAGCACAAAGATGAGATGGTCTGTGGTTAAGTCTTGTGGTTTAGGAAATTGTACTGCCTATTTATTTTTCCAGCAGGGTAAATCAAAGAAATAAATAGAAAATAAGTTTGGTTGTTGTTTTTTTTTTTTAAAGTTCATTTTCCATGACCAAGGTCATACTCGGAGTAATTAATGGTCATGTCTTAATACTATGCCCTCCACCCAACCCCCTGCATAGTTTGCTTCTCTGCCCCATCTTTTACAGAGCAGCAAAATGAGGGCCGGTTGATTTTGTGGACTTTAAACTGTTCTATGGAAGCCTTTTTACTACTGCTAGCACCCTGTCTTTCTTGTGTATATTCATCACAGCTGCTTGTGGCAGAGCATCAGCCGCTACTCAGACCCTGTAGTTGAAAGCATGCCCTTCTGGAGCTCAAAGGCAAATTAGTCCATTAACTTAATTCTTATGGGATTGTGGTTCTTGATTACTGGGCTCCTGCCACAGAGGTGATTTAATATGTTTTGAGTCTGTGTGGAATAGAGTTGATCGAAGGTCACATCCCAGCACAGTGAGAAACACGCAAGTTTTCACTTCGGGTTTTTCCCAGTTTAGGCTCTGCTGACACTGATGCAATCCTCACCTTTAATTTTCCTTTCCTGTTCCCCACTTCTGGCTCTTGTAGTTTTGTCTAGACTACAGATATGGATGGTGTGGGAATAATGGGCAAGTGTGCATGTGCACATACATTTTGTGTCTTATAAACTTTGTGTTACCTATGTGAAGGACTCCTGCCTGAATGAACATCGTTAAATCAAAACAGGCTGTGGGAGGGGAACAACAGGAAATAACAGCCAAGATGAGGTATTCAGCTGCATCAACTGGTTTAATAAAGATGTTGCTGGTACCTCTTTGCCTTGCTAATATCCTTCGCTCATCCCAGGTTGCACACCAAAGGAAATGTTACCTGAGCAAGTATCCCAGCCTACTGAACAACTCAGAAACCCTACAGCCCATGGAGGCCTGCTGTGCTTTTACACCAAGGTGTCATTTGGACTTGTATACAAGTGCTCATTATGGCATCGAGGTATGAGGCTCACCTTATTACAGGCCAAGCAAAAGGGCCTGTGGGCCATCACTGTGTGCGCTCGGTACTGCCGCAGAGGTTGCTGAGTGTTTCTGCTGGCTTGGAGGGTCTGCCTATATCTCTGGTTTCATTTGTATGACAACTTTCCTTTACTGGCTGCATGAGAAACAACATTCATATCTTTTTTGTTTGGTTTGGTTCTTGTTAGGCAACTTGCACTTGCAGAAAATATGCTTTACTGAATCAGTATTTGCCATATTTATGTTACTGTAAGTCTAGGTGTCTCAGACATAGAGAGGCTGAGATAATCTAGTTTCTCCTGCTTAAATAGCCAACCAATTTTCAAAACCAGTATTTTTAGTGGCTTATAGATATACTTAGATTAGGGTGTGTACTGCAAATATACTTTCACAGGAACACTAAACTTTCACAGGACTCTGCATTTTCTGCTGCAAATGCAAAATTAGTTTCTTCAACTGTCTTTGCCTCCTGCATTGTGTGCAAGGGTGGGAAAACCCAAATCCTGCTAACACAAAACATACCCTGCACACTCACTTATTCCCCTGGCAGCAAGATGAGAGGGAGTGAACTGCATATGACTGGTATTAGTCACACTGATTACTATGTCCTATTGGAAGGTATATTGCTCTAAAGGGGCTGTTACAGAGAATTACATCCACATAGAGCAGGGCGGCTCACCCCAAAACATGAGAAACTCTCTGCCCAGTCCAAGAGAAATAGTAGTAGAACTAAATGAGTAACAACGGAGTATTTAGGAATAAAGGACAACAATAAAAATGTTGGGAAGGCTTGTTAGGTACTAATTCTGAGCTTCCCTTAGTCACCTTCTTAACCTCCTCTATTCTTTTTTTTTAGCAGAACATCTCTTGTTGTGCTAAAGCCTTTCCTTGCTTATCCTTTAGTTTGACTTTCTCTTTGGGTCTGCTGCATCCCAATGTAAATTATTATTGTTTAACCACCCTCTCTGGTTTTCTGCAGAGTTCTCTTTTCTGTCCAGAGCTGTTTTTACTCTTTTAGGAGGATGTCTTGCACAGTGGGGTCCTCTCTAGTGGTGGGGCTCCAGGGCTCAGTGGTAATGAAAACAATAAAGGCATGATACTTCATCATCATTTGCTTTTATGTTGTTGTCAGTAATAGGGTGGTGTAATGAGCAAAAAAAAGTAGACCAACTGCCATGTTTTGATACATTTAGTCTGGTTTGTAATAATTATCTGGAAAAAGAGTTTTATTAGTGCAGGTTGTGTGGAAACCACTTGGCTGACAATATAATCAGACCCAATGAAGCCAACCTAATGGCACACAGATGCTCAACAAAATCATTGGGTGATCTGAGTATGATTATACAATCATTTCTTCCATTTTAACTAGCCTGTGACCAAATGTACTCCTTGCTGATCTTTCTTATTGCACTGCTATGTAAAAATTCCCAGAGCTTTTTCCTTTGGTATAGGAATAAATTGTGACTAAGCATGGCATCATCATGCTACAGGAGAGGTTGATGGGCTAGATTCTTTACTGTGCTACGGTTGACTTGCCACCGCCCAGTGTTGTGAAACCAGCCCTTCGTGTTCTCACAGACAGGTGAGCTAAGAGAGCTTTACGGTTGCCTTGTGCTCCCAAAGTGCTGTATATTAGGCATGGTGAATTAATGTGGTAGGGAATCTAACCCCAAATTTTTAAAGTTACCAAAAAAGCCATTATGTTATGAGTTGTTTTGTTTTGTGGTTTGTGGGGTTTCTTTGTGAAACATAAGCATGTTGAAATAAGTTTCATCTGACAGATTATAACATAACTAGCACCTACACTAGTGAAAGCTTCATATTCTTAAAGCTTCATATTCTTAGGTGGTTACATAAAAACCTGATCTCAGTTCTGAGTAGGTAGGTGGAACAAAAGGTGAATTGATTTTAAATACAGACCTTTTTGGTTTCATTTAAGTGCCACCACTCAGTTTTATTTGCGATCCTCTACAATGTATTTAAATTTTTAAGCAATTGATATAAAATAATTAACTATTCAGAAATCTAAATTTAATTCAATTTTACTTCCAGTATTTAAAACCCCCTCATCTCTGTGGTCATATAATCTGGAGGGATTCACCCACCTTCAAACAGACCTCTTTTTACTTAAGTATGAAAACATATGAACATAACAGTGACTTGAAAGTGTGCACTGGTTAGCCATGTTTTTTCATTGTTTCTGTTCTGGTATCCCACATGAATTCATTTGGAAATTGGTATCCTGGAGTATCCATCTACGCTCTCACAAGTGTTTAAATTGTCAGTGTTTATATTGAAACTGTTTACTTATTCATTTGGGCAAAAGCTCAAAATTAATTTGTTGTAGTTGTGGTTCTGTTTTGAAAATAAGGTTGATTTGGTCATGCCATATAGAGAAACAGTGAATATTATTGAACTGTTTCTGCTTCCTTTGGTGATCTGAACCTGCTGCTAACTAAGCAGAGTGTTTATTGCATGATAACAGACTGCAAAATCAAGTTCCATTTATTTGGTCTGGATCGACATAATCAGAACAAAACATGGAGAACATAAAGCAAAATGGAAGGGGGTGGGATGTAATGGTCAAAAAAAAAAAAAAAAAGAAGGGAAAAAGATTCAACAGCATAATCTTTCCTAAGCCTAAAAAGTGGAATGTTAGAAAAACAAGGAAAGGACTGACATCAGGACATCCCAGAAGACTTCTGGAAGTTGCAAGGTTTTCTTCTCAGCAGGATCTCTACCGCTATCTTACCTACACTATGAATGCATAGCTTTTTTACACTGAGGGTGGTGATGCCCTAGCACAGGCTACCCAGAGAAGCTGTGGCAGTGTTATACCTGCCAGGTATAAAGCAAGAGGTTTTCAGGAGCCTGTGCTGCAGAGGCTCTGTGAAAGTGCATCTTTTTCCTGTCATTTTTGGCAAGCCATTCTTAACATCCAGCAGTCTGTATGTGATGTGGGTAGATAAGGTCCTCATTATGCTGATGAAGGATGCAGGCTAGCTGCTCTGCCTGGGTGAGGCTGGCTGTGTGAGCAGAGTGTGGCCTCTGGGAACTGGAGGAGAGGTGTTCACATGGGAACAGGATGGCTATAAACTGCGAAAGGATTGTTTGCATCTATTTTTTCCTGTGCCAACGGGGTCCTGAAAATCATTTCTCCTCTGCTAGCATTAATTACTCTGGCTGCTTGCAGAAAAAAAAAAAATTGAAGTCCATTTAAACCTTTCTCCTTTTTTCTTAAACAGACTGAATAAGTCACCCTGACTTTTAATATCCCAATCCTCTGTTCTTTTTGTTCTTTTTTTTTT
>VXBZ01007884.1:8525-20304 GCA_013399135.1 Heliornis fulica | reverse complement strand
TATAAGAGAAAATATGTTTAAAATACTAATCTGTAAGAGAAAGGGCCAATATTGTCTTGGGTAGGAATTAGCTTGATTCTGCAGACTTCAGTACATCTCCATCAAGTTTTGTGTTTCTGGATTTTCAGGGCAGATATCCAAACTGTCTAAGTGTCTAAAATGAGCAGACTGCTGTGGGACTTTCCACTGTGCTCAGAGGGCTAACTGTTGATTTGCATCTTTTGGTGCTAGTTGGAATTGTTCAGCCTGGAGAAGAGAGGGCTCCAGGGAAAGCTTATTACAACCTTCCAGTGCCTAGTGGGATCCTGCTGGAAAGATGAAGAGGGACTATTTGTTGTAATGGTTTTAAGTTGAGTAAGGATAGGTTTAGATTTGGTATACGGAAGATCATTTTAATTGTGAGGTGTTTTTTTGTTTGTTTGGGGTTTTTTACACTACAAAGATGGTAAGTCACTGGAAAAGTTTTCCCAGAATGGTTGTAGATACATGACCTCTGGAAATGTTCAAGGTCAGATTGGATGGGACTTTGATATAGTTGAAGATGTCCCTGACCACAGCAAAGGTGTTGAACTAGATGATACTTTAAGATGCATTCCAATCCAAACTACTCTATGGTTCTGCAAGTCACTAGACAGGTGAATTTGTGAACCAGGAAAGTAAAAAAAAACAAAAAACAAACCCAAAACCAACCACACACTACAAAAAATTCCCCAAAAACCCCAACTAACCAACAACAACAACAAAACATAGAAGAAACCAACCAATCAAGAGAGAGAAAAAAAATCAGTTTGGTCCAGGGGTCCTTTTTTATCCTGATCCCTTCTGCAACCATATTATCTTTCCTCCTTTTATGTATCTAACCAGGTTATGCAGGAAAGTTTGCATAATAAAGATTACAATCTTGTCATCTATTCTTTGTAAACTGTGGAGTTATTGGTGGATTATTTTACTATGTTGACTACCTGTTAGAGAGAGGAAAACTATCTTGGATCTACATTGGGAGTGTCAATAAAACTGAGCAAAAGATCTCTGTGGATAGAGGTACTATTTTTGAGAACCATCATGATGATATTTGCACCTGCAAGGAGTGGCAGATCTGCTTCCAAAGAATTTACATTTAATTGTGATTTTGAGTTGGATTTAGGCATGATAGACATGATAAAAAATACTGATTTATACATCTTCTTAGATCTTGGTTGCTGTTCATTTGTTTGTGGGGTTTTTTTTGTTTGTTTGTTTATTTTGTTGGTTTTTTGTTTGTTTTTTTTTTTTTTTCAAGAATGGAATAAAGGTATAGTCCCTTTGCTGTGAAAAGAACCGACCACTTCCTAAGCCAGTGTTCATCTTCTGAGATGAGAAAAGCCTAGGGAAACCAACCAAACTAGAAACAGAGCCATGGCTGAGAGATGGCTGTCCTCTATGGAGTGTGGACTGTAAACACACAGGAATTACCTGCCTCTTGGATGCTGCAGTGACATTTGAGGAGTTAACAGCATGCATCTCAGGCTTCAGGCAAATGAGACTTCCACCCTGCTGCAGCATATTGGTCAGACATGTGCCCCCTGCCCTCCTGTAAAACTACAGGGACATGACATTTTAACTTGAACAAGTAAGCTGTCCATAGAAAAGAACACCATGACAACTGTTTGTTGAAGCTGCCTCCCTGGGTATGAGATCCCTATCGCCTGAGCATACATCATCACTTAACAAAACAAATTCGCTTCAGAAGCTGGTAGGGTTTTAGCACAACTTTGCAACTACTTTCTTTGGAGGTCACTATGAACTGCCTCCTGGTAGGTGTTATTTAAAATGCTAGTGACATCAAGATAGAAAGGCACAGTTATTGTTGAAGCCACAAATGGGAGAAGAAAGACTGTGAAAATGCTGTTTAACTGTTATCATCGAGGACTCATGTGGTTCCCTTGTCTGTCAATGTGCTTTTTGTTTGTCTTTGCATTATTTCCTGTAAATAACAGAGATTTCTTTCTTACTTTTCCAGTTCTTATCCATTGACAGGATGCTATTCACTCCTTCAGAACAATGAAGGGTCTGAACCTGGAAATGTGCACAAGAACTTAACTTCAATACTGGGGGGAATAGCCCCACTGAAAGTAATAAGAGTATTTATTACTTGATCATGAACTCAACCTGAAATATATTTCCTTCAAAATTATAGTTCATTCCCAGGGTATTTCATTCATCAAAGCAATGTTAGAGTTTTGGAATTAACATTTAAATAAGCAGAAATAAAGATTTTGCATTGCTACTTTTAAAAAGTACAAATTTTAGACCAACATTTTGGTAATAAAAAAAAAAAATAATAGAACAGTGTTTTGTGGGCATGGAATTTCTATTGAGTCTGTCCCTTTAACAGATTTTGTTTGTCCTTTTCAACTCACAGTAGATACAGTGTACAGTTTTCATTGTGAAATTAAATTCACAATGTTTCATGCAACATGATTATTCCTTTGCCACTAATTAATTATCTAAAAACCAAAACAGAACAATAAAATATATGAATTATTGCAGAAGACTCATGGCAGCTGCTTGCACTTGTACAAGTTTCATTTTGTTTAAGTATTTTTTATGTCTCAGCACTTTTTAAGTTATTGAGGGATTAGTTTTGGGTTTTTATTTGCTTTTTTTTCTTTAGTTTTTATTTAGTTTAGACCATTTTAATTTTTATATAACTAAACATAAATAAATATAGGTGTATATGCAAATAGGTGTACATACACATATCATATATACACAATTCTGTGTGAGGTGCAGGAGTCAAATACACAGTAGTCTCTGAATATTTTTTAAAGATAACTATTCTGTAAAAAAATCTATTTCAATAACACTAACACAATTTCATATTCTGGAACAATAACTAATATTGTAGGAAGGAAATGATAGATAACACATGAAAATATTGATATGCCATAGTTACTTAATTCCTGCCTAATTACTAAAAAGATTTATAGGATCATGGGATTGTAGCTATAAACCTTATGGTTTCCTTGCCAGAAGTTCAGCTGATTAGTTTAAGAGACAAATGACTAACAGGCTACCACATTCCTGACTTCAGTGGGATCAGATGGATTGTCCAATCAAGTGAACAGCTACAGGAATATTGATTGACAATCAAAGGGATTATCTCCATACTATAAGTTATAGATATGTGCAAGTATTTTGTTAAATGCATCCTTCTAAACCAAAAAGATGTAGGAAAATATATTTGTATGCAAATTGTGCTTCCTGCTTTAAGTTGTTAATCATGGTCATTTTTGTTGTAATTGTATGTTTCCCATGAGGAAAAACGTTACTGTGGTGCATTGAATAAGCAGCATAACCAATATTGTGTCGCCTTAACAACAGGCTAACCATTCATTAAAGATAGTAAAGCTACTCCAAAGCAAGATAACAAGCCAGCTGTCTCAGTAGCTTCCAAATAACTTGTCATCACCCAAAACAAATTTCATCATGCCCTTGGCCACTCTAATGAGCATGGCCCCAGCTCTTTACTGTAGATTACATTAATAATGCAAGTGTGAAAAGAATGTCGTGTCAGTGTGACATATCATCTGAGCAAAATGGAAGCAGACTGCACCTATTTTGCAGAAGACCTAAGAATGACAAAAACTACAAAGTTCTGGATTGGATCATAGCTGATGGCAGGTGAGACTCTCAGTCTTTTAACAAATGCAAGGATCTAACGAGGACATTTACTGTCTGCTTCCCTTTGCAGAACTGGTTAAAGGTACATTCTACTAGAATAACCTGTAGTAGAGTCACTATTCTATTCACCTGCTATTTTTAATTTTTTTTTTTTTTTTTACAAAGCTGCACTTGGTGGATTTCAGCTGCTATCTAGTTATTTGGCTGTGAGAAAGGGTGCAAGAATAAAGCTTCACATGGGCTTTCAGTAAGTGTGGGATTGAGGTAGCACAGCAGTTCCCTCCTTTTTCTGCGACTGCTGCTGCAGCAGCTCCAACAACAAAAACGCACAGTCGGTGGTTTCTTCATTTTCATCTTTGTAGCGCTCTTGGCACTGAATTCTTGAATGGATAAATTAAAATGGTGTCTGCCTAATCCCTCTGAGTGATTTGATTGCAACTTAGACTACAGCATTTTCCTTGGATAGGCTTAAAAATATGTATGTTTTTAAGCTGCCTCCTCATTTTGTTGCAATTAATTTTAATATGTAACATATAGAATGTGTCCTTTAAACTCTATCTTACAAGTTATGCAGCAAGGTAGTTCACTGGACTAAATAAGACAGACACAAATACAATCCATGCAGGAGCACACAACAAAGGGCTTTATTTAATATTGCATTTCCTCTTAATAAGATCATCTAAGAGACTCCAGGAAACATTGCATGTCACATGAATTATTATCTTTCTTTTTGAGGTGAAAAGACCTTTGCTGCGCTTCTTCATCCAAAATCCAGTGAAATCATGTCTGATAGATGTGGTTGGAGAATTAAATTTTCTGTATATAGAAAAGATAGTCCAACTCCCCTGCCCAAGCAGGATCACCTAGATTAGATCACACAGGAAGCCGTGCAGACTGGTCTTGAATGTCTGCAGAGGAAGAGACTCCACAACCTCTCTGGGCAGCCTGCTCCAGTGTTCTGTCACCCTCACAGTGAAAGTTTTTCCTGATGTTGATATGGAACCTCCTATGTCCCAACTTGGACCCATTGCCCCTTGTCCTATCAATGGCCATCACTGAGCAGAGCCTGGCTTCATCCTCCTGACACTCACTCTTAACACACTTATAAACATTTATAAGGTCACCCCTAAGTCTCCTCTTCTCTAAGCTAAAGACACCCAGTTCCCTCAGTCTTTCCTCATAAGGAAGGTGTTGCACTCCCTTAATCATCTTGGTGGCATTGCGCTGGACTCTTTTAACAAGTTCTATATCCTTCTTGAGAAGATATGTAATAAAGATATGTATACAAAAAAAGTAATAAAAATAGATATGTAATAAAACATAATCCTTGTTATCAGCGCTGCAATCCTGAAAAGAAGACACCACTTCCAAATTTAAAAGATGTCCTATACTCTTTAAAAAGTGGATCTTGAAAACCTCCATATCAATTATGATTTTGTCAGCCTCTTTTAAAAGCGTGTAGATACTCTGCCATTAAACCCTAGTCAAAGATAAACACAATGTTTAAATAATTAGTTCAGAGAGTACCAGAGCTAATAAATACCTGCTTCCAGCTTTTCTTCTTTCTCTCTCCCTTACTTGCACCGTCTGAATTCTCTGATGTTTAATAAAGTATGAGTATCTGAGGGTTTCACTAATGGGAATACGACAACAGTGTCTTTTCAAGCTGTATGCTTCCCCAGCACAAATATCATTGTAGCAGCATATGACAGAATGTCATTTTTTTTTTTATTTTCTGTTGAATTTGGATGAAATCAACCAATTATATATATGCTATAATTCTGATTAACAGAAAACAAATGTGACACGCTATTTGATACAGACAAACATAAAACATCATAATTCAGCAAAGAATATTTTTATATGCATATTCCAAATGTGATTAAAACACCTGCAGATATCTACGTAGCTTTTGTACATGACTAAATCAATTTAAAAAAAAAATAATTAAAAGAAGTATTTGAGAGAGCACAATGATTGCAGGAAAGGAGGAGTGTTGTCCTCCTTGTCCCATTTTGTCTCCGCTGACTATAAAGAGGGCCAAGGAGGTCTCATTCAGATGTTGATTCTCCACTGTGTTTAGTCAGATGGATAGTACCCTTTCAGTCTCTTTGACCTAACCCATCCAGCAATACCTCCTCTTTGAATTGAGAAATAGCACCTTTACTTTCTAAATTATTATGTCTATGATGTTTCAGCTAATCTTACACTCAAACATATAACAAGGAAATAGAGTAGGCAGAAGGTCATCTTTTCTGTATGTTTGTTTTCTACATACAGCTAAACGCAACTCGTGAATCAGTCCAAAGAAACATATTGCAGACTCATCAATGTAATAAATACCCTTTATTTTCAAATGAAATAAACCAAGAAAGGATAATATCTTAGTCATTATAGTGTCCTTTGTGAGTTCTGAGGCTCTCCCACTTCTTTAACAGACATTTTATTGTTATTCCTTTTCTTCCTACAGACTGTTATGCTACATTTCTCTCCTTGCCCTCTCTCTTGAGCACCTTCTTTGAGTATGTGAAATGATGTGAGGAGGATCTATCTGTATTGTTGCTGGTGTTCTAAATCTATTTTCTCTCTTCTTCCCCTGTTGCAAAATACTCATTTTCTATTGAATATCCTCCGTGCTATGTATGCATGTATGTATGTATGTATGTGAAGAATGACAATTTTTAAAAGTTTACTTTAAACATGGAGTTAGTAGATAAAATCACAGGCAAACCACAGGATAAAGATAGAAAGGATGATGATGTGGTCTAGATCAAGTTCATGTTTATAACAGGCTATTAAATATGATTGAGTTGCCTTTATGTTAATTATAGTACTGTTCATCTGTCAGAAACACATCTGTCCAAAGGTGTCTGGAGACTGAGAAACAATGACTACTCACTGGAATTTTTCAATTTAAACATCATCATCTTTTGATAAGCAAGTAAATAAATGAATAAGTAGAAGAGACAGCTTGTCTATAATCATAATTTGCTTCCCTTCATTTTTCAGTCATGTTCATGTTTCAGTTTTGGTCAGATACATCTGATACAATATGCAAAGTGATGTCACCAAGTGACCAAGTTTCTCAGGCTGAAAAAAGTGTACACACACACACATACACAAAGAAAGCTGAGATCAGTGAGATTGAATATTTCACTCTCAAACTTGTCTTTATATTCTGTAGAAAGCCAGTAAAATATCACATAAAATAGGAATGAGGTATTCAAGATGCTCACAATACTAAGAAGTCATAACTGGTTTCCTGAAGTCTGACAGTTTCATATTCATACTGCTATAGCCCATGTAAAAAGTAATGAATTTAGGTATGAGTAATAAGGCTAAGCTATCTCCCACCAAATATGAGCTGAGTCATCTAATCAGCCTTAAATGGCTTGAAGCACTTCATGTAGATTTGATTACATGAGAACATTGTATTCTGGGTATTTCCTTCATAAAATACAATAGACCTCATCACTTGTTGGGGAGGAACACCTCTAGTTATAAGAGTTTTCACTGAGGTTTCAGACTTCACTTGAAAAGATTTTTCTCTTCTATTGGTCAGATTAAGCTTCGCATTTTCCGTCTCAGCTCAAATGTCAGATGTCATTTTATCTCAAGCACAAGAAGTGTACCATTAACAGCACAATCTGCCAACAGCACAGTAACAAAATATTTCCTAGCTGGTATAGGACATCTCACCAGTGAGGAATCTTATCAAGAGAAAATAAAACTCTGTGATGCTTGTTCTGGTCTCTGCAGGGTCAGAATAGAGGCCTATACACCATGATCCAGGACACCAAGGATGTAGTCAGAACATCTTTTATGCCAGCAAAGGAACAAGGGGTCAGCAGCTGCCTTAGAGTGGAGGACAAGTGGGACCAAACTCAGCAAATCAAAGTCCATTGTCAATTGTCTTAAGTAGTCTCTGATACAAAAAGGGATCCAAATCATTGCAGTAAAATATGCATGTTATAATATTCCTATGTGATGTCTGAGTGCATCTTCCATGAAAACCATGGGAAGCCTTCCTCTGACAAAATGAGTATAATTACTTACTAACTCAAAATTACGATACTGCATTTCTCAAAAAACCCCATAACAACATCTATGAAATACTATTAGTGAGTAATCCTGTAATAACTGTGTGCATATATATGTATGTGTGGGAGTGCACACTGCAACACTGATTTTTTGTCCTGACCCCACAGTTGATAATCCAGACCCTGAAGCATCTAGACTGCTGACCTTTCCAATGTTTTTTTTAGCTTCTGAATGGCAAAACTGTTATTACTGGCCATAAAATTACTCAGACCTTTTCTAAAATCCTGATATTGCAGTTGCCTTTAGTGACCTCCTCTGACAGTGAATTATTCAGGTTGACTATCAGCTACATTAAAAAAAAAAAAAAAACAAAGAAAACAAAACAACATTTACTTTTATTGGTTTAAAATTTACTGCCTTTTAATTTTAGATAGAGAAGAGTAGGGAGCCATTCTTGCTCTCCCTCACTGGCATCGAAAAGGGATAAATGAATCAAAGTAAACCCTCATGAAAATGAAGTAGTTTAACTATGGTTATATATTGGTATATACTGATGCTGAAATGTTTTCACATTCTTTCCTGTATAACTTTTCTGTCTTCAACTTGAGGCAAACACTTAATTGATTACAAGCACTGTCATATTTTTGCTGTGAAACAGAGGTGTGTGGGGATAGATCATAGCCATATCTCTCAATAAGATTTAGAGGTTTCATCCCAATCATCCCTCTGACCCACGGAGGAATCCCTCTGTGGGTCAGAGGGATGCGCCTCAGAATCCTGCCAGTCCACACTGGCAGGATTCTGAGGCGCCCATGGGCCTTATTGTTCCTACCCAAAGACTAGGACCCCATTTGGGGAGGAATCAGTTCCTGCCCAGAAAGACTATAAGCTGTTGGTCCCCAGCTCTCCAAAACACTGCCCAAACTGGCCATGGACCCCACAAAGACACAGGCTGACATGACAGCCTGGCCTCAGCCTGGCCCTGTCCTTGAGAGGTGTCCAATGTTGAGGCTGGGACAGTGTAGGTGGCCCTGGCTGCCAGGCCCTCAAGGGAACTCCCTATGGCCTACATTCCCCAAGATGCCCTCAGTTCACCCACACCATGTTTTGCAGAATAAGTCAGAGCTTCCCTTTGTAATTAAAACCACCAAATAACTATATAGAAACCCCAATCTGTCATCACAGATCTAAATGAGGTGGGTAACATCATAAGTAACTGCACACAAAATTTGTATTAGAGGATTCCTTCCCTAGTTTTCTGCAACTAAACTTGTACTACCACAACCCCAGTGAAGGAAAACCAACCTAAATGCATTGCCTTCTTAAATCCTTACATTACTATGGCAGATGTGACCTTAATCATTTTAGTGCTTTTGTTAGGGTATCCTTCTCTATGCATTGTTCAAGGATCCAATAGAATAAATTATTTTTTAATTATTCTTAATATTTTTATTATCCTTTCAGACATTTAATATCAGTGAATGTAAGCACAGTAATAGCTGTATAGGTAATTTCTCTGAGTGACCCTAGTGACATCTCTACATGAGCTGACCCGGCCAGTATGTTTCCCTCAAATCTGATTGTCTTAATTTGTTAGATTAGATGAACAGATCATGTATGGGGTATGCTTCAGTATCCTGGAAGATTGATAGAACATAAAACATTTTTGCTAATTATTTCTTCACTTCTGGCTTCAGTTCCCATTGCAGGCATATTTGCGTATGCTTGGAGGTGAGAAGGTGACAGGGAAACTGACAGATGAGAGCCTGCTATGTGACTTCAGGCTGAGCGACGTCAGAGAGGTGAGATCCATCTTCTTAGCAAGGAAAAAACCTAGAAAACAAACCTTAGAAATTTTGACAGGCTTTCTGAGTGACACCGAGGAGACCCCACAGAATATGTTTTAAGCAAGAAATTCCAGCTCCAGAAAACAGTTTCTAAACTGGTAAGATCAAGCTAAAGAATATCTTTTCATGTAGAGGATGATTTCTTCTAAGTTATATTGTCTGTTATGTTTCACTAAGCTGATTTCATTTCCTTAATTTAAGGAATTTAGAAAACATACAGATGCAAAAGTCATTTGATATTACTTGGTAATATTACTTCAATAAATATGGAACAATTCCTCCTAGATCCAAGGTTCTGTTTGATGTGGATCTTGTTCTATGCATCAGTTCTCTGGTTCAGTCTTAAAAGCAAGTAGTCAAATAAAATCCAAACTTATAAAATTAAAAAAAAATAAAATAGTGGGGTACAAATCTTCAAAATTCCACAGCTTCAATTTCGTCCTTAAATCAAACTTTATAACAAATCATGAAAGCAAATGAGAACAGAGGTGAAGAGTTAGTAGTATCAGATGATATACCAGTTAATCAGTCTGATTAAATGTCTCTGCTAATAGAACTTCCGGAACTACTTCATGAAATATGAGTTGAAAGCATGTCATTTTTACTGAGTGTATCGTCTGGTTTATCTTATCTCACAGCTGACAGTTGCCTTCTTCTGATAAAGTGATATATTACTAATCCTTTGGCAGAATGATTACATGTAAAGAATGAACAGCAGATGCCTAGTTAGCAGTTTTATTTTTCCCAAGGAAAAATCTTGCATGATATGAAATTAATGAAAGTTCTAGTATAAGCATAAAAAACAAAGTAATTTTTATTTAAAATGTGAGTTGAGAGAAAGCTTTCCAAACACTAGGACTTCTACTCTTGGCTTTGTTGGTCAACATATGCATACAGCATTAAAAAAAAAAAAAACACCTTTATTAGAGAAACTACCCTCATCAGAAGAAAAATGGTGGAAGAAAAAGTTGCATATTGATTTAAGCACGTAGAAAAAAATAAAATGTTATATAAATAAGTTAAAACCTGAAAAAAATCCCAACTATTTATATTAAAAGAAGTATTACTAAATTGCAACAAATCTACAACAACACTGTTAGCTCACTGAAAAAAAATAAATACATTTTCTCTTTTTTCTTTTCTTCTCTCTCTCTGTTTTCTCTTTCTGTCTTGTTTAAAACCAGTGTAGAAGATTGGGCATCATTTACCGCCCAGTGGAAAAGTCTTCCTTACTCAAGAGGGAGCCAGAAAGGTGATAGATGCACCTGTACTTTGGTTCATCCATCTGTAGAATAACACAAGACCTTTCTCTTGGGAGTGCTGATGTCTGAAAAATACTTTAGGTTTCCCAGGTGAAAAGTGCAACTCATGTGCAGAGTATTATTATAATCTTTTTTTCTCCCAACACAAGCATTTCATAAACTTGCATTGTTGTCAGAATAGTTCTGAAATATTTTACCCTCAGGTTCATCTTTCTAGCTACAGAGTAAAGCTCTTAGTAGTTTATTCTCAGTCAGTCTGTCTATGCACACAGTATCTTTTCAAAGTGCTGCTGACATACAAATTCACTGGATATCTATAATGTTCTTATTAAAGAGACAAATTAGTTATTTTACTTAAACAAATAGAAGAAGTATTACCCGCCGGAATGCCCAGGTGTTCTCCATAAATAATACTGAGTGCTGATGAGATGTGTTTCAATGTGTTTTATTTTACATTTTACCTTGGTGGGTAGCTCAGTCTGTGTCAGGCTGACTTAACTACTTCAATGCCAGAATCCTGCCAGCTCTCAGGAATGATTTAATATTGCTATACTATGAGTATAAGATGTTCTTTGCCAGGAAACCTTAAATTCTTATACAAACCCATCAAAATCTACTAGATTTTTTTTTCTGGTGATGAACTTCAAACTGGTGCTTTTACAAACCAAGATATAGTCAAAGCAATGAATAAATGTAAGATGGGAATGGGGTATGAATTTTTATAGGTGTCTGCTTTATGTCATGTCAGATTTGTCAAATAATGTCAAAGTAATGAAAACTTTGTGGAAGCTTCCCAAGGTAGAAGACATTCTTCAATGGCACTGTGATAACATAGGTCTTCACAGAGTAACTCACCACCTTGTTTCTGGTGTGGTGGATAGACTTTCAGGAATACATCTAATAATTGATACCTGGACTCTGTAATGACTTCACAGTCTTGTTAGGAGGAGACCCTACTTATCTTTA
>VXBZ01007883.1:26639-40825 GCA_013399135.1 Heliornis fulica | reverse complement strand
CTCGGTGGCTTCAGGAGTTGTGGTTTCAGGTATGGTGGTTGTCAGCAACTCTTCTGTGGTTGTGGCTGACTCTGTAGCCTCTGGGGTTGTGTCTTCAAGACTGGGAGTTACAGGGGAGTCTGTTTCAGTGATTTCCTCCGTGGCCTCAGGAGTCATGTGTTCTACACTGGTAGGCATGGGAGAATCTGCTTCGGTCATCGGCTCCTCTGTCACATCATCAGTCATGTCTTCAGGTCTGGGGGTGGTGCTAGAGTCTGCCATGGTTGTCAGTGCTGCTGTGCTGGCAGGGGGATCTTTCTGAGCCGTAGTGGTCTCGGCAGATGTTGTTGTAGGTGTTACAGTGGGGGTGTCAGTTGCTGTGGTTGTGTCAGGGCGTTCTGTAGTGGGAGCAGGGGTGGTCACCTCTGTGAGAAGAAATACCTGTCAGGACATGGGCACTGCAGTGTGTGTTCCTGTTGCATATTCATTCATCAGAGCCATCATCTTACCACTTCTCTGATCAATAGCACCAGCGGTTTGGGGTCTCTTCTCTCAAAGCTTCCTGGGTGGCTTTGTACTTCATTGTCTTTAGAGTGGCAGAAACACTTAAAACGGGGGATGGGGGGGAGGAGTTGTGAGTGGAGGTTTAAGCTAGAGGGTAAAAGCCAGTCTGTGGGTTTAGGTAACTCCCCCAGGACAGGTAACTTCGAAGAGCCAGATGAAGCTGGGCTGGGTTCAGCACAAACTCCTTTTGCCTGCCTGGGCCCTTGCAGCAGCTTAGCCAGGGAAGGGTGGGAGTGACAGTTTGCTCCCCTCTGAGAGCACTGTGGCAGGTTTTAGGGTTTTGTTTGTAGGGTTTTAAGTTTGGGGTTTGTGGGTGAGGCCACCTGGTGTTTCCACCTCTTATCATGGAAGGGGACCCACGCCACCGTCCTTCTAACGGGACACTTCACTTCTCGGTCTGCTTTCCTATTTCCTCCTCTGGCCTTAAGTATTCCAACGCCTGCACCTGGACTTGAAAGAGTTAGAGGAACAGGAGGATAACAAACTTAAAGGGTTCAGACACCTGGCTGCATCTCCTACCATCTCTTCATGCCCCTGGGCAGGTTTCCTCCGTGTGACACAGAGCTGCGGGCCCGCTCCTGCAGAGGCCGCTACACTGTGGCCTAGGTGCCATCGCTGGCCTAGATCTGCTGAGGAGAGCTGGCCTAGAGAGATCTGCTGAGGAGAGCTGGCCTAGAGAGATCTGCTGAGGAGAGCTGGCCTAGAGAGATCTGCTGAGGAGAGCTGGCCTAGAGAGATCTGCTGAGGAGAGCTGGCCTAGAGAGATCTGCTGAGGAGAGCTGGCCTAGAGAGATCTGCTGAGGAGAGCTAACTGGAAGCACCTCGCCCCGCGGCATCGCTGCGGTGCTTTGCAAGAACCAGTCCCTGTGCAGATGTGTGACAGTGGTACATGTGCCCTGGCAGCCCGTCCCCGCCCAATGCCAAGTGCCTTCCTGTTAGCGGCTACATGAGAGGATTGATGCCTCCATCCCCTCTCATTTGCTATCTCTGGGACTGCTGCAGAGGAAAGGCAAGCACTCCAAATTGAAAATAAGGATTTTAAAATGTCAGGATTAAGATATCGCCCACAAGGGGTGTCTGGTCTCATTTCACGCCTCATCCTGCGAGTTCAAACTAATCTCCCCAGTTATCACTCACGATGCTGGAACAGGCTATCAAAGGACACGGGGAAGTGACATATTTTCCATGTGGAAAAAAGAAACGAGCTGTGTCTTCTGAAGCTTGATTAAAGCCAGAGAAACCTGCTCAGAGACTGTCTGGTCCTGGTCCTGCCCCAAAACACAACACCCTTCCTGTTCCAGCCGTGGACGGGACCCAAAACTGACAGTGGTGTCTAAGGCATTTCTGGAAGATGTGGTGTGCGAACCCCGCGGAGTCGCGGCAGACATGGCCACAGAGCAGCCTCTGTGTGCAGTGAACTCTCCCAAGTCAGTACCCTGAGGTCTAGGTGAGGTAATTAGTTTATAAACCCAGCGGCTCCAGGCTTGGTAACTGTCTGGTAATGTCTCGCATCAGCTTTCTATTTCCAGAGCAGGAAAGCGGCCTCTGCTGTTCCTTCAGGTAACACCCATCCTGTTCCATTCACATGCTTTCCTACCTTCCATCACTTCATGGGGCTGTGTTCCTTCCTCTGGCTTCGTCTCCTCAGATTTGGATGCCCTTTTAGATGTCGATTTGTTTGCTGGAGGAGTCTTAGGTGACGGCTTTACTGTGTGTGCTGAAAGAAACAGAACAACCAGCTCAGGGGAGCAATTTTCTTTATAGGTGCTTGGTGTCAACTGTGTATGAAGAAAGTGACTGCAAACTTCTAGTGACCCTCTTCTCCATACATCTAAGTTTCTTCCTACCCATTGGACTCCTTATAGTGTTAGGGCGTGGGGAGGGGGTGGGGGGTGGAAGCCGAGATGCCTCCTCACTGATGGGAGAAATATTTTATCCTGGCAGTTTTGAGGCTAACATGAATCTGGAGGTGGGGGGAAAGATGAATTCCAAGTGGGGTTCCACATTCTGAAAATGTGCCTACTTTTGTGTGTCAGCTTATTTTTTTTTTACTTCAGATGTCTTGGGGTTAGCCCACTGTAGTGCATCTCTGAGAGCTAAGCCAAGCATTTACATTGATAACCCCCTGAAGATTTAGTTTTTGTCCTCAGACCTGTGGTAGTTCAGTGAGACATCCCAAAAGGAATTGTTTCCTTGACAGAGAGACACTCCAAAGTAATCATAGACCAAAGAAATGCCACGACGTCAGAGTACTAAGCTAACTTCTAGTAGGTTGTGTTAGGGGAAACTGGAGGTTTGTGTTCAGATGCTCCAACCCTGAAGAACAAAGTGCTCAAAAGATGCAGAAACAGCAAAAGCAAAGCTCATTGCTTGGCCTTAAGTTATGGCATTATCCCAAAGGGTGCAACAAAAGCATTTTAGCAAAAGATGCTAAAATACAGAGTACATCGGTAAGCTGGGTTTTGGGGATGTGTTTTGCTGGATTTTTTTGATAAAAATTAATAGAAAAATTAAGCAAGTAAAATACTAGAAGAACATTGTGAGCAGTCAGTTATCTTGTCATTGTATTCGAACCGAGGAACAAGTGGAACAGCTGCTCTTTGTGGGAGTTAAGCTCCAGCACAAAGTGGGTGCAAGTTCACCTCGAGACACAAGACACTTTCTAGAGCCCCAGTAACAAAAATGCTGAGTGCAGAGTCTGTTTCAGTACAAAGGCCTCTGAAAATGTGTAGTGAAACCCAGCTGATAGACCAGTGCTCAGGGACTGGGAGCGGTTGGCAGAGGACAACCCGTTACTCGCCTTGTTTGTTGAACCGCTGTGGGGACGGGCTGCCTTGCAGGCTGGCTGCTCTGTGAAGGCAGCAGCCCGAGCCAAGCCATGTTTGCCAAGTGTGCTCACAGGACTGAATTTAGGTCTGTTCTCTTACTGGTGGAACTTCAGTGGTGTGAGTGCAAGGGCACATGCAAACCTGGCCTTACACACAGTGCAACGGGTGACGGTACCGATAATAGAGGACAGCTAGTGCTGGCAGAGGCTGGCAGAAACCAAAACTTTCCCCTCAGGATTCATCTCCTGGGCGTGGCTTCGAGTGCATCTACCTTTATGCACCCATGAAGTGCTCATGCTTGAGAAAACAGGCATTTCTTTTTGAAATTTGATTTTGATGAAGAAGTTTCTTACCCTCTTTGCAATGTTTCGCGTAGTCTGGGCAACATTTGCCGTATCTTTCGCAGTCGGCGTCACAGTCGCACTCTCGTCCTCTTTCGAAGGCTTCAAAGCAACGTCCTCGGCAGGAGAGGGCTGCGTGAGGCAGAATGTGACTTAGTGATTTTGCCTAGCTCACATGTAACACTGGGACCTTCCTACAGCAAAGCCATTTGCTTAAGCTGATGCAAAGAACAGCTTCATAAAAACTGGGTGTGATTTTGCTCTCACCCGGAGTTTACTCCTGTGTGTAATTACAGGATTTGGATCGGGCCGTACAACCAGAGCCGCTGAGGTCCTGATGAATTTAGAGAGGAATAACCACTTTATTAGTGGTTATTTATTAGTGGGACCCACTTTAGCTGGGTGCCATCAGAGGAAGCTTCCATCTCCCTCGTCAACTAGCAGCTATCTCAAGGATAGAATGGAAATTGTGGCTTGGGTTTTTAAAAGGGTGTCCATCAGGGTACCAGTGTGTCGAGTGGTGTGTCTGCCAAAGAGTTTCTCAACCATAACAGCTCATGACAGGACATGCCTGGTGTGTCTGGGGCAGCTCAGTTGTGTGAATGCGTTAACAAAGTGACACAACGTGACTACTTTTGAAATGTCCATCAGTTAGTGCTCAGATACAGATAGTGTCAGATACTCCCAGATACTCCCTTAGTGCTAATAATTCAGTTCTGAATTATTAGCACTAAGGGAGTATCTACCATGTTTGGACATGATTAATAACCACATGCTTTTAGTAATTCATTATTAACTTCAGATATCTTCAGTCACTGCAGTACTTTCTGCTTCATATTAAATAATGATTCAATTGCTTTGGGAAGTGTGTGCACAGCTACTGCAGACCTCAGCAGAACATGCTTCACTGGTCTTATCCAGGACAGAAGTTCACCTTAAACATTAACTTCAGATTACAATCTCATTCTTACCAACTTCCAGTAGCACCTTTAATAGGTACTTAGTTACCTGTTAAATCGAGGTCATTGTGACAGACCTGAAGCAGATGTTTTTGAGGAGGCTTAGCATCTCTCAGAACCGAGCCAACCATTAACTGCCACTCAGTATTTCCAGAATTTACCATATGATCTGTTATTCTTGTCCTATATTTTTCTGTACAGAAGTCTCTACAAAGGTTTGTAGTACATGGGGCACAAAATCATATTTTAAAATTAAATCACTATCTGGAAAAATTACAGTCGCTGCGTAGGAGGTTCTGAGAACCTTTTGACCAGTGTAGAAGTGGAGTGAGTCTGTTGAGTCATCCCACATACATGGGTCAGAATAGTTTTTATTTTATGATGTTAGGGCAGTTTTAATTTGTAAACAATGTCTGACAATTCTCTAGCCAGCATCAACTGCATGTTAACAGACCAACAGACCTTAATTGGGCTGCTTGCCTCCTTTAAGGATGCTGCTGCTGTGCTTGCCCAAATTCAGTGGTTTATTGAGGGAGCAACATCCTCTAGCCTTAGACTTTTGCTTAAGACCTTACATAGATGCCAGAGTAACTTTAGAATCCGTCCCACCAGAAATACATAACTGGCCAACATAATTCAAATGCCTCAGTGTGTGCTTTCAGTTCCAAAAAATGCTGATGTCCCCTCACAAATCAGGATTGATACAGGTGGGGCTGAGGCAGAAATATTTTGAGCGTGGGTGTTGCGGCCGCAGCGGTAGCACCTCAGGGACTGCTGTGTCCATCGGCATTGATGGACCTATCAAATCCCACCTTACTGCTGTCACCTTACTGGGACTACAGTGTAGAGGAACAAGTGATCTCAAGCACTGATACTTTTCCATGGGTGATTCATAAGGACACGCTTCTTTAACTCAGTGAAGCAGGTTGCACTATACAGTTCTGCAGATGAATAAAGCATATGAAATAATACTCATCCAGCCACCTTTTTCATCAAACACTGGATGTGCTTCTGAACCACAATGAATTTCTATCCATGGAAAGACTCAATCTGAGGTTGGATTAGACCCTACAGATGCCACAATGCTCAAATTTGGGTTGGCATGTCCCAAAATTACTGCCTGGAAAATTCTGGGTCTGATTTTACTGTTTGGTTTTTTTTTTTGTGTGTGTGTGTGTAGGAGACAAAGAGATGGAGTACAAATACACTGAGGAGGAAACAAGCAGGAGATAAAGTGTTCTCTCAGCCTTACTTAGCTCTGCTCTCCTGAAAAGCAAAGCCTCCTCCTGGTGGTAACCTGTGGAGACACAATTTTCTTTGAATGTGTCCCAAGGGGTTACCACCGAGGGTGTTTTTGGGGAAATAGTACACGTAGGAGAGGTGAACGAGGACTCAGCAAGCTGGAAGAGCCATTTAAGCATTGCGAGGAGAGACACTGGCGTGGCGGGGAGCTGGAGCAAACGGGAGGGGAGGTCTCGCCGATAGGAACTGGCTGTGCTTGGGCACACTTACCCACTGTGCAGACTTTCTTGAAGTCAGGGCAGCACTCCATGTAGTGTTGACAGTTAAAGTCACAGTGGCAGTCACGCTCTCTAGCATACCCTTCCCCACATCTCCCTGTACAGCTCGATAAATCTACAATCACACAACACCGGCGTGAGTGTCGCCGAACCGAAGCGCTACATAAGGAACTGCTGAGCGGCCGAGCAGGGAGATTTATCTTCACTCGGTACAGCAGGACATCAAATTGGTTTTTCTTGCAAGCTGGGGAGCACTGTCATAATAAACACAGGTCCCCAAAGCCATCTTTATCCTCAGCCATCAAAACCTGCCAGCCCTCTACACTGTTTTTAATCCCTGAGGCCAGAGAGGGATTTGGTATCAACTCTGAGGTTAGGAGCAGTCAGGATCTAGTCTTGCAATCTTCTCTAAAGTGCTTTTCTAATTAGGACATGAGCTTATCTCATGATGGCTGTGCCACCAAGGCTGCTGCAGTGTTGGAAGATGCTGGGTAACAGTCAGTGGGGCGGGTTAGTGGTGGTAAGCCAGACATGGGAATGTCTGCTCACAAACTGCACCTGCTTGAGCTCACCAGCACTTTGTTACCTTCTGCCAGATGAGATACTGGCCCTGGCCCAACTCCCCTGCCTGTGAGAAGTCCCTACTAACGTCACAAGCTAGCAGCTTCTCCGGGACATGAAACAAGCAGGACCACAAGGAAGCGACCCTAAATACAAACAAAGAAGCTGAACAATCAGCAAGCTAAAACCAGAGTTAAGATAATCAGCTGGAACACTGAGGAACAACAAGGAAATAACATGGAATAACATGTAATGCAACACAACACCAAAGACAATTTCTAGCAGCACGCTCCCCGTGTGCATGAAGGAAGGCAGGTAGCAAATAATCACCCCATGAATCTACCCTGTGATTCCCAGCAGCTATGGTGTGTTGCTGCTTGTTTGCAAATAATGAAGCAGGACTAGGGAGTAAGTGGAGAAGAGAATGGGCTTGAGTTGATGGGCCCTTAGTAGGGGAGCTGCAAAACGAGGCTAGGAATCTTCCTTTCTGGATGTGTGCCGGATATATATTGCCTCCTTCTTCCCATAAGAGAAGAAAATACAGAGAAGTCCAGCAAGGCTTTAACTTTAACACTTGTGAGTTAGGACTTTACTCCTAAGGAACACGCCTGAATGGTTGGCATTGCTGTTGGCAAAAGTCTCTGGGTTTTTTTCTGGAAATAGAGGGAATGTTCCCGTCTGCTACCGAGGCTGCAGTGCCAGCCTGCTCTGCCTTGCACATGAAATCCAACCTCCCCAGTGCCCTGAGGAGCTGCTCAGATAAACAAGTGTTACAGTTTCTACCACAAATTATTTTGTACCAGTGACTAATGAACAGTTTCATCACTGTAACAACTTGAGAACTTGAGAACTGTGAGAGCACAGCCCTTGTCAGGCTGCACCATCTTCCGTTTCTTTGTAACAATGATAGTGTAATTAGAAATCAGTTACAGAGCTTTGAGAATGAATAAAAAACCTGAAGTACCAGCAGATAATTGGCAAAGCTGGCCTCAGTGGTGCTGATAACAGTGCAGAGCACTCAGCTGATGCAGGCATTCCTTTCTCTGGGCCCACTGTATTTAAATATTTCTAACCAAATTAGGTAGATATTGCAATTTTAGATTCTTCCTCAAATCACATTGCAAATCACCTGGGCTAAATATGTTGGTCTGAGGGCAACAGGACCTGTAGAATATGTCTAAAGGATAAGAAGTAGGTCATACACATTTGCATGATACTCATATTCATGTGTTCTTCCTCCTATGAGGAAGAGGCCTCCTCTACAGAGACCCATGGTTTAGCTACATGTACTTATGAAAACATTCAGTGATGATCACACTGAACCAAAATTCCTGTCTGAGTAAATGCAAAGTTGGAGATTTCAGTAACTTTATGGAGTTGCATTGGAGGCACTCTCACTATTTGTCACATACCCTCATCACCCTCCCTTCAACCTTGTATGTTACAGTACCTTCAGAAGACACTTCCTTAGTCAAGGACAGTGACAGGATCACCAGGGATACGCAAAGTATGTGCCTTATGATCATTATTTTCAGGTACGACATCATCCCTAAATAGAAATAATCTTACATCACTACATGGAATTCAATTAATTGGTTCAGGTTTAAAAAAATAATTGCATTGCTTATCTTTAATAGGAGTTTAATAACCACACACAATTCAGGCTAAAATTACTCAAGGAAAAATTGCTAGTTTAGAATTACTCCATAAGGTGTCCCTTGATGATAAGCTGTTAAATTTTGTAGTAAGACTAATAAATTCATTATTATCAAATCAAAGCAGCATTTTTTTTTGCAGAGATCTATTCAGTGAAAAACTACAGCCACAGTCTGCTCCTTTTAACACAGATGCACATCAGTACAACAATTTCTAAGGTTATAATACTGATATATATAGAAAAGCAAAGTAAAAACCAGCACTGCCGAGACATTAGTTATTAACCAGCATCGTTTCAAACCATATTCCATCCTCAAAGTATTAGTGATTAAATATGTCCAATGGAAATGTGAGATAAAAGTGACTCTTCTCTCAAAAGGAAAACTTGTCTGGTTTTCCTGTCCCAGTCCATTTCTCCTTTTGAAGATGAGCACTTTGACCGAGTAGAGGTAGATATTGCACTTACCTGACCAGAGCACGTCCCCCCCGGGTGATGTTTCAGATGCCTTATATATTGCTTCGTTACGACGTGGGGGTTAACTCATTAGGCAGCTTGTTAAACAAAACCACCAATGACAGCTCATGACAGCAAACTTTCCACATGCCTTGGAAGAGGTCCCGGATGACTAGACTAGCACAACATCTGGAAAATACTCCCATTAAGAAAAATGATTACAGAAAAGAAAACCCCAAACAACTAAAAAGGGACTTACTAGTCAAAACAGATTTTGATTGCTGAGTGAAATGAACAAATTGTCCTGAGTGCATCTGGAAGGCATTAGATATCATTGCACAGCACTAGAAAAATCATTATAAGCAAATGCTGAGTATATTTTCTATCCTGTCAAGTGTAGCTTAGGTGACAGTAGCCCAAAATTATGCAGTAGTATCTGCTACTGATGGTGTATCTTCTCCAAAAATCAACAGATCTAATTCATGCAGTCATAAGCAATTGCTCAGTTCTGGGCTGAATGTATGGTAGTTTTCCAAGGTATGGGCTGGAAATTAGTGTTTAGTCAAACATAAAATGTATTACACCTAGTAGATGTAAAGCACAAAGAATGGATAAGAAAGGCCTAAATTGTTTCGATGATTTTGTGTTTATTGGTTCCAGATTCAGGGGACTTGGAATGGCATTTGTAACTTTCAGAGCTTATGAGGTTTCCATTGAGACTTTTAAGGGTCCTGCCTCTCAGGTTGGGACTTTTTTATTCAGAAACTATCCTAAAGGCCAGTGAACATTGATACTTGTGTCTTACAGTATTACTTGAGTCCCAAGCAATTATGTTATTCACAAATAATAAACAAGATATAATGAGCACCGATCCCAACTGAGGAAAGTGCTGATTCATGAGCTTGAGTCTCCTAAGGAAAAGAAAGTAGAGACACCTCTGGAAAAGAGTGGGTGTACACATGTACTTAAATGTTTTCCTCCCTTGGTTTCAACAGTTGTGCAGCTTTGGTATTTTATGCTGGAATTTCTCTCCACTGTCAGTATTACCACAACAGAGGCAGTTTCATTCAGTCTTTCTCCCTTGCAGATATTTCTAATTGCTTTCACCTCACAGCCACGCTTTGATTAATTGATTCCACTCGAGAAAAGAGTGTGGTTGTCATTGCTCTGAACACATTATTATCTTTGTAACAATTTCACCAGTTATTTAGACAAGGATTAAGTGGGAGCACTAACATAGTGTTAATTTGGTATTCAACGTTCTCAGCCCACTCCCAGCCTGTTTATGGAGTAACTATTGCTCTGCTCTGCAGAACAGAAACCTGAGGGGTTGAGATTGTATGGAATCCATTAGAGCTAATATGAAGGAAATAGCTTTTACATGTCTTTTAACAGGAGCTTCACTGCTGTCTTTAGTGGAGTTGACTATAAGCTTGGTAAAGAGGCTTTGTGGTTGGAGAGGTAACTTTTCCTTCATATTTAAAGCACAGAAAGAAGTTGGATCAATGTGATGAGATAGGTGTTCTAGAAAAGTACTAAATCCTCATACTTAAATAATTCACAGAATCATTGAATGCTTTGTGTTGGAAGGGACCTCAAAGCCCATTTAGTCTTCTCTTGGCCTTGTTGAACCTCATCCCATTGGTCTCAGCTCAGCCTGTTCAGGTCCCTCTGAAGAGCCTCCCTTACCCTCAAGCACATCAAATGCTTTAGGTTGGAAGGGACCTCAAAGTCCATCTAGTTTCCACGCACCCTGCTATAGGCAGGGACACCCTTCACCAGCCCAGGTTGCCCAAAGCCCCATCCAGCCTGGCCTTGAACCCTGCCAGGGATCCAGGGGCTTCCACAACCCCTCTGGGCACCCTGTGCCAGGGCCTCCCCACCCTCAGAGTAAAGAATTCCTTCCCAATGTCTGACCTAACCCTGCCCTCTTTTACTTAATTCTGTAAGTGGATTAATAGGACGTGGAAAAAAACAGAAGACACCTTTAACTTGTCAAAGCTGCACTGCAATGGTATCTATGGGGGCACTGCAGCATGTGGTGTGGCAGCAGTAAGGTGGGGGTTGTACATGGTCTTCCCTTTAATTTTGGGGATAGACTTCAAAGAACTCCTTCTTTAAATCCTCATTGTGGTTTCTAGAAGGTTGTAAGGAAGGTGTTTGAGTATGGAGTCAGGGCACTCCTGAAGGACAGAGTTTGCAAAGGTTGGGTACCCGTGAAAGGGGCATAAGAGTAACCCTGAGAGAGAGCAGGGGCTGTGTGGGCAGGGGAGGGTAAGGTGAGGACACATCTCAACCATTCTTGGTTTAAGCTCCATTTGAGATAAACTTGGAGCTCTAAAAATAAAATAATCTTGTTACATCTATCCAAAATATTATCCATATTTCCCAACTTCATTAGTTGATTGCATGTCCCTATAAACCCTGCTTTGCCTATATATTGAGATCATTGCAGTTGATAATTATTATCCTTTGCATCTGGATTAATGGATTCCTTATGTTGATGCCCATGACTCAGCTGTTTTTATATGCCTTTTCAGGCCTTGTCTCACATTTATGATAGTGGTTTTGGGATGTGTTCATGTCCACTGGGGATTGTATGGAAAATGTAAGCCAGCAAAATCCCAGAAAATGGTTGATCTGGGTCTGGTCCTCATTCTGAACCCACCAGTATCCTAAAATATCGTGTTGGGTTGGAGTAGCCTGACTGCCCATGAGAGCTCAGTTGGCCACAGGAGCAGGCAGGGGTGTCCCAGCAGAAGTTACAGAAAGGAGCCAAGCTGAGCAAGGGTGAAGAAAGTCACAAGAAAAGGAAAAAAACATGTGTATCTAGAGTGGGGTACTGAGCAGTGCACTGCTTTCTCACCAATAACCTCGAGGGAATCATAGAAAGTATTTAGTTGAAAATTAAGTGAGAGCACTGGAAGTCTCATGAAACAAGTTACTAAAAAAGCTCTGAAGAACTGCAGCAAACCTGTGCTCTCCCAGGAGGACAGATGCAGCTCTTGGCTGGCGGGCTCAGAGGGGCAGCAAAAGAGAACGATGTAGAGGAGGCAGAAGCCCTAATGTGGAATGGTTTAAAAGTAAGGAGTAGGGAGAAAAATACAACTTAGAAATGATATTTGTGCTCACAGAGAAAGTGGTGGAAGACCACCACTTCATAGCTCTCAGAATACTTCCTCACAGTTTTCTCTGAAAGGCCATTATGGGATTCATCCCAAAACCCGAGCGTGAGGTTACTGGGCCCGGGCTAGAGCCTCGCCCTGTGTGGGCTGCACACCCTGATTCACACGGCACAGCACACGCCTGGTGCCAGGGGCAGCAGGCAGGGTCACAGGGACACTGTCTGGCACAACAAGGCCTTACTGAATCACAAATAGCCAACTCTCTTTTTTTCTTTTTCTTTTTCTTTTTCTTTTTCTTTTTCTTTTTCTTTTTCTTTTTCTTTTTCTTTTTCTTTTTCTTTTTCTTTTTCTTTTTCTTTTTCTTTTTCTTTTTCTTTTTCTTTTTCTTTTTCTTTTTCTTTTTCTTTTTCTTTTTCTTTTTCTTTTTCTTTTTCTTTTTCTTTTTCTTTTTCTTTTTCTTTTTCTTTTTCTTTTTCTTTTTCTTTTTCTTTTTCTTTTTCTTTTTCTTTTTCTTTTTCTTTTTCTTTTTCTTTTTCTTTTTCTTTTTCTTTTTCTTTTTCTTTTTCTTTTTCTTTTTCTTTTTCTTTTTCTTTTTCTTTTTCTTTTTCTTTTTCTTTTTCTTTTTCTTNTTTCCCCTTCCCTTCCCTTCCCTTCCCTTCCCTTCCCTTCCCTTCCCTTCCCTTCCCTACAGGAGAAACCTAGAAATTCATCTATAGGAAGAAAAACAATTTCCCACACGATGGGATCAGTATGAAGATGGAGCATGACATGAGTACTGGAAGTGAACTCAAGAAAGACAGGGTACTCCAGGTAGGAAGAGTTACAACTAGGAGCACAAGAAGCTGCACGTTTGGTTTTCACATAAGAAATGATCCCTGATGGATAAACAAGGCATCCCAGTGAGGCAATGGGAGTGAGTTAGCAGAGTCCCAGTGAGGGCATGGAGGGGAGATGCAGAATCTTCTCTCAGGCCACAGTTATTGCATTGCCACCTACAGACCTGGTAACAAAATGTCCCAGAAAGAGTCACCCCTGTTTAGATGGCTACTGGAGAACACCCTTGCTTTGGCAAAAGAGCAGGGAAATGGTGTCAGCCGGTATTGCCAGGGTGGGTTTTTGTGGGGGTTGGGCTTTTTTTCAGACTTGGTATGAAATCATTTTCTTGTAGCATGAAGACTCATCTTTCTTAGACATCAGGCTCAGCCCACTGGAAATAATCCTTCCAGCACCTTCCCGAGCCTTCGCCTCTCGGGTTTGATCCAAACCGGTCTGGTTACATGTGTGNGGTCTGGTTCCATGTGTGTATTGAAGGGGGGGAGACTTACTGGATCAGTGGGAGTCTACAGGAGAGCAACAACTACTTACTAACACATATTTTGAGAAGATGGATTTTTTATTTTTTTGAACCTTTTTTGCTGCTGCTCGAGTTTGGAGTGAGAAATGATCAGTGACACTTCTGGTGTGTGTTCAACAGGAAGGTCTTGAAGGGTGAACAAGTTCATGTACAAACCCAGTCTCTTGGCAGTACTGAGCACTGGATGTTAATGCTGGTAGAGAAAGCTTTAGTTACAGCTGCCAGAGGTTTGTGGAAGCTGCATTTCTTTCTCCTTGCTGTAAATACTTGCTTCTGAGTGCTCACAGTTCTACAAGAATCTGAATTATTCATCTGAAATGTTCAAAACTTTGCTTCTGCCAGAGGAGGCCCCAAAAATGATCCAAGGGCTGGAACACCTCTGCTATGAAGACAGGCTGAGTTGAGCTGGTTCATCCTGGAGAAGAGAAGGCTGTGGGGAGACCTCAGAGCCCCTTCCAGTCCCTGGAGGGATCTACCGGAAAGCTGGGAAAAGAACTGGTTGTAAGGACACGGAGTGATAGGATGAGGGCAAAGGTTTAAACTAGATCAGGGCAGGGTTAGATGAGACCTTAGGAAGAAACTCTTCACTCTGAGGGTGGTGAGACACTGGCCCAGGTTGCCCAGAGGTGGTGGAGACCCCATCCCTGGAGACATTCAAGGTCAGGGTGTGTCAAGCTCTCAGCAACCTGATCTAGTTCAAGGTATCCCTGCTCACTGCAGAGGTTGGACTAGATGGCCTTTAGAGGTCTCCTCCAAATTAACACATCCATGATTCAACGAGTCATATGTCCCCTTGATAGGGCAAGGGGAAATGGTTCCAAACTGAGACATAGAAAGTTCCATCT
>VXBZ01007883.1:0-16158 GCA_013399135.1 Heliornis fulica | reverse complement strand
GTCGTTCTGCGATTCTGTGAATTGGTAACAACTCTCTTGGCCCACCAGCAGCCCAGATCTTGCTGTTCCAGTCCAGCTCCTTCCCTCCAGCACCACTCCTCCATCAGCTGCACCCTCCACTTATCTCCACTCATGCTTACCAGTGACAAGGGCTCATTCCCATCATTCCCTGGCAGCTAAAGCCCTGCTGCTGTTGACTGCAGTGTTTGTATGCTCAAGAATTCCTCTTCATCTCAGGTTTTGGCATAGCATCAGTGGGTAAAGGTCAGCATAAGTGTTGTAGCTATGGCTGTGGCCTGGAGGAACCCCTGGCACATTTCATTGCAGAACAGGTCTTAAAATCCATGCACACACATCTTGTGCACTGTCTGTCTGTAACTGAACAGAGTTTACATGGACTTCAGATACAGAGTCTGGAAAAGGGAGCAAAGAAAAACACTAATAATGGGGAAATAACTATGGAAGTGCTGTTCACTGACATGGTATTACACTGGAAGATGTTTCACACTCTCCAAAAGTAATTTTTTGATAGCTTCTTCAGAAAAAGATGAAAGATAGACCCATTCCCTGCAGTTAGCCATTTCACCCTCTTTCTTTGTTGTCTTTAATCTCTAACACCATGCTAACAGAACACAGCCCTGGAGAAGCATCTGAAAGAGCAGAACGAGTTTCTGTGTGTGTTCTGCCAAGTACAAAGGGCAATTTGAGAGCATGAGCACATCTGGAAGTCTCTCAAGTCTGTTTCTTGCCTGTGAAGGAAGGCTGTAAGGGCTTGAGAGCAAAGAACTAGCAGCTTTTGCTGTTAGAGAAGGCCAAGGTCTCTACAGGAGCAGTCAGAACTTTTGCTGAGTGGGGGGAAAGGGCATTTGCTGTGGTCAGAGGAAAGGTTATTGCTGTTATTGAGAGCTGGGTGGAATGTCACTGCTCAGGCACATGAAGCCAGTGCTCTAATGTCATTACAGCTTTTCAGGTGTGAATAGATGTGGCTGTATTGTTAGGACCTATAAGGAAACCACATTGACTTCAGTGTAACTCAGACTGTCTCATTCGAAGGTGGTGCCTGGGATGTGTATCTAAGTATCAGAAGCAATTATTGACAGAAACAAGGCCTGGTAGAAAAGCTAGAAGAGACAGTGTAGGTTTTCTCAGGTTGAACAACATCCATCCATCCATCCATCCATCCATCCATGGATGTAGGAGAGGGTGAGATTTATTTTAGTTAATTTAGTTTATTTTAGTTAAGGTATTTTTTCCTCAGCTCAGCTTTAAGTGGTCAGAAGTCTTTGTCAAAATGCTGTCAATGGTGGCATCTTCCAGTTTTAGGACTGTCTTTGCTGGAAAACTCACTAAGTTCTAGACCATGACTAAGGGAATAAATCCCTTTAGAGAGACAAGCTGTGTCCTAGGCCTCAAACAAGAACTGTCGTGCTCAAGATAGGACAGCATGTCTCACGAACTACTGCACAAGTTAGGTGCCCAGACACAAGTAGGTCAGGTTTCACTCATACAAATACTTGTAAAAATCTACCAATTAATTTGTTAATTTGTTCAACATCCTCTGATTTTCACAGGACTCGTTTAGGTCCACGTTTCAGGTTGGGGATCCAGTGACTTGTTTTCTGTCCATTCTTTTCCAGCATACGAGGTGGGAGCAAAACCTGGGCCACGTCATTTATTTAGGTAATTGGCAGGGCTTTGTAAACAAACAGTGACTAGTCTGGCAAATGCTGAACTTCCCAGCACTGATACCCACCCAGTCCAAGAAAACTAGTCCTCAGCAAGATGTAGGCTCTTTCTTCTAGTTGCTCTGCAGGTGCCCTTCTTCCTGCCATGGCAATTCACTCGGTGCTGTATCTTCCTCATCCTGCTTATTGTGTTCTGTGCTCTGTTGGGAAAATTCACTTTCCACCAGCTCAAAGTAAAACTTAAGCAAACTTAAAACTTTTGCTGTTGTGCTTAGTAGCTGTTTATGTGATTAGGAGAGACTCTGATTAGATGAGGTGCCCGACTCGATGTCTCTTAGGGTTTTTTAGCAAGGTTGTGATAGGCTTTTATTTGATGTGCCTCGCTGGTAACTACTGATGACTGTTTGCTTGTCTATACTACAGCTCCTGCAGATGTTAAAAATACCATGATAGTACCTTGCTGTGCACTTCAGTTGGTGAACACAAACCTCTTCTGTGCCACAGCCTCATCCCTCATGCAACCAAAATCTCTTCAAAACATGAGCTGCAAAATATTACTGCTAATATTTTGGCGCAGGCTTTGCAGGGTTACACCCTGTTTGAGGTTCTCTATCAGTCTCCACATCAGTGACAGCACTGCAGAGGAACCAGTAAGCAAACCACAAATACTCCCTTCCCATCAAGGCCAGAGCACAGAGAAGCGATCTCTGACCTGTACGGCTGGTAAATATGTGAAGGTCTGTGAGCTAATTCTGTGAGCAGACGATGATGAAGGAGGATGAATAAATTTGATGCAACCCTGGTGATTTACAAAGTGTGTATTTGAAGTCTGGTTCCTTTAAGCACAAGAGGAATCAGAGGGGTGATGTCACAAACTCGAATGTCTATCTCCCACTCATAAGCTCTCCAGCACCCAAGATTTGTCTGTGGGTGGTGGACCGTCAGGACATTTATGTGGAGACAGTACTGCTGGGACCAGGATGCTCTGGTCCCCCAGTTTGTCACTAAGGCTCCTGTGGGCCCTTTGCTGGTGTTTCTAATGTGGTTTCACAGCATTATCACTACTTCGGTCCCAGTCACCGTGCTCCCAGCGGAGCTTTGAGTGGGGAGCTGGGGCACTGCTGTTCTTTCTGTGCCTTCAGGAGTTTGTCATTCTCCCAACCTCTCCATCCTCACTCTTTAGATCTACAGCATCAGATTCTAGAGGGAATCCTGCAAAGGCTGTTTGAGAGACGAACTTTGAGGCTGCTTGGCACCTGGCTGTGTTTTCATTCCCTTGGTATTTACATGGGACAGCAAGAACTAGGGACACTTTGAGGATCCCTCTCTCCAGACATCCCACCTGTTGATTTTGCCCCTGAAGTTGTAGAACCAGTATTAGAGACATTCATTTTGAAGTTTTGCACACCAATTTAAACATTTGCCAATGGCTGTGCTACAGTTCTGCACAACAAGAGTTTGGCCTCACTTGAATGATGGACTAGATCCTATCTGTACAGTCCCCATCCCTCGATACCTCTCGGGCATTCCCTCCAAGAGGCTTCCTCGAGACAGTTCTTCTGATCCAAGCAGAAGGTCTGGGCTCTGGTTTGCAGAGTTGGGCACACTATTGAGTAAGCTGCTGAAAGGTTTGGAGGGGCTTCTCTCAGCCTGTACCCAGCCAAACTGCTCTGAGTGAGTTCTCAGTTTGAGTTACCACTGGTCCAGCTGTAGCTTTCTTGGTTCTCAGGTGTTTCTCTGCTGGATCTAGAGGGTGTTGGACTGGTTGAATGGTGAAATAAGGAAAAACTATTTCACTGTGAGTATGACAGACCACTGGAACAGGCTGCCCGGAGAGGTTGTGGAGTCTCCTCCTGTGGAGACATTCAAAACTTGCCTGGACACGTCCCTGTGTAGTCATAACGTAGGTGACCCTGCTCTGGCAGGGTCATCATGACTAGATGATGATCTTCCGAGGTTCCTTCCAACTCCTGACCTTCTGTGATTCTGTGAGTTCCACGTGAATGCTGCACATCTGATTTACTGTGCATTTGCATAGGCAGCATGCAGATTCTTATTTATTTATTTATTGAGGGAGATTCTACTCAAGATGTCTTCTCTTTGACGTGTATACAAACTGCTCTGTAACTTCAGGTGGGATGAGGAGCTATTACTAAGGGAGCCAGCTGCATCTCACTGAATTTCAGGCCACTTTTCACTAAGCTACCAAGAACACCAGGGATGGCACCGTCCTTCCTTACGTGTGCCAGTCCTTACCAGCCGGGGAAGGAGCTTTCTAATGCAGTGGTGTATTGGTTATACTGGGGGTTTACTGTGCTTCTTACATGTGTGTTGTCCAAGAAACTGTCTCAGTCCCAAAATGGGCACAGCTTTATAACCTTCACATAGAGTAAGAAATTAATGGAGGTTATCTGTCCATCAGATTCTCTCCCCTTGCAGCAATGGCACTGCACTACTTCAGAGCACTTCAGGACCTGTGCTCTATCATCTGAACATCTTGACCTGATCATGTTTCACGTGACCCCATCATGTTCATAAGTTGTTATTTATTCACAAACACTTCTTTTTATCCATACACCTCCATATGGAATGGGTGTTCTTGCTTGCCCTCTCTACCACCAATCTTATCAAACCAGAAGACAACTGTGTGTGGTTGGCACCCACTGGGGTGGGTGCAGATCACTGAATTGAGCCATTCAGCATCGGGGATGCTGAATCACTTTGCAGATCACTGAGTTCTCAGTGATCTGCAAAGTGACTGGAGACAGGTTAAGATATGCAAATGTGTTTATTACAGCCCTCTTGCTGGTTAGGGTTTACACTCTGCCTTATTCACAATGCACAGCTGGATACACTGTGCTTGGATGTGGATTTCAACAAACTCCCCATGTAGCTCTGACAACGGGTTGTGTTGGAGCTCTCTCTGGTTCCCCAGCAAGAACTAGGGCTGTGATTCCACAAGTCATTGACTGGTTGGGCTTTTCAGTGTTAATGAAGGCTGGTGTAGAAGGTGCTCCAAAGTCTGGGCTTCAGTGTTTGACTTCTCTACAGAGCGTTGAATCACTGCAGACAATATCCACATGCTGACTCTGTGGGCTCTACCAGCTTCCAACTCCTAGCAGAGGCTGGAGCCCAGAGGCTGGGGGAGCCGTTGGCTTTCACAGACACAAAGTGCATGGCCTGACCCGTAGCCCTCACCCATCTATAGGTCTGTCCATCACCACATCTCAGCAGGGGCTCGAGCTAACAGAAATGGGTAGACATGTGCCGCTGTCCCATCCCCATGCCTGGGTGACTAACCACGACCGGCGCGGCGTTGGCGCTGCCTCCCTCCTCACACCGGCCTGCATGTCCTGTTCTCTGCCTGTGTGCAACAGGGGGGTGGGAGGTTGGATTCCAGCCTCATAAGCTAATCTGAGGGTTTCCAAGGCTGTAACCTGCCAAGTTTTTCTTGGCAGCAGCCTTGGATTTGAGCTGCCAGAACTAGAAATGCCGCTGAAGTCAAAGGGTACCAGAGCTCCCGCTTGCACCCCAAGAGCAGCACCCTGCCTGTAACAGCCCCGCCAACGTGGGAGCGATGTCGTCTGCTTTACTCATTCTCCTGCTTTGTTGAGCATCCACTGTCTGGATCCTGCTTGGCAAGTGGACACTGATAGGTCAAGCACAGCTACTCCCATCTTTCCTGAGCATCGTTCTCATCTGGTGCCTCGCTTTCCCTTCAACCCACGGTGCTACTGATTCATCACTCCACCCCTTCAATAGATTTTTACTTCAGCCTGTGTGCAAAGAAAAACAAAACCCCCATGGAATTCCTCTCTCGAGGGATCAGCAACCTGGACCTCTGCAGAGCTGATGGGGAAACCTTGTTCAGCTTCAGCTCCTGAGCACCTGCCATGGAGCAAGCGGTGGTGGGGAAGGACTTTCTGCCTCTTCTTTGGCAATTGGCCCCAGTTTCACCCAGGGGTTGTCTGGCAGAACTTCAGAAGGAATCACAAAATCTTTTTGCTGCACCTTATCAGGTAGTTTCCCTTAGGCTTTAATAAGGCAGGGTCGTTTGCAGGACACGTGGGTCAGCCCAGCCTGACCCACCTGACCCTGTTAGATACTGGCACAGCCCTTACCCACAGGTAAGGGCTGTGCCAGTATCTAACAGGTGCTCAACAGGAGGTGAGCTTCACCGAGACTTACATGTCTGGCTAAATGCCCACATGCCACAAGATGTCACACTTAAGCTACCCATGTGTGTCAACATCTGCAATTATCACCTTCTGTAGGGGATGTTTAATTAAACATTGTCATGTTTGTGCCTAGGTAAGGGGCCAGGAACCAGGAGGCAGCTGCCATCACCAGGTCACTGAGGCATTAACCGTTTGTTCAGCACATCTCTCACCCACTCTGAACAGCTGCTCTCCACTGTGACTCCCTGTCTTTGATGGTTTTGATCCTTTCTCCTGCCCCTTGACCTCTTGAAAGAACCAGTAACTACTGCCTGTGCCTCCCAACGGTTCCAAGACTTGAGTGGGACAAACAGCCTGAGCTAGCTCTGAGCACTTGAAGGTTTTCTCTAAAATGCCCACAAATGCCACTGTTTGCAAATGACTTCAGGTTCCCATACACCACATTCCCATCCTAGCAAGAGCATTTGCTCTCCAATTAAGTGGCCAGATAACAGCAAAGGCACTTTCCCTCTTTCTGGGAACACCATCACATTCATGGTTTAACTATTTAATGGGATTCCTAATGAGTATTTCTGAATTCATGGTTTTAATCATGACTTCCCCCCTCCCAAAACCATTAAAAAGAGATTGGACAGCACAAACCAAATTTTTCCCCCAAACCCAGAGAAGTCCAGTTTACCTGGGGTTCATGCTAACCTCCATGCAACCCGCTTTAAAAACTGAGACTTTCAGTCAGACTCCTCTAACTCATCTGCAGGGTGCCTTTCACCCCTTCCCACCAATCCTTGGCTCAATTTCCACGGTGGTTTCTCAGCAGGGTCTTTGCCCTGTCGTGCTGCTGTGGCACCGTGACGAGCCAAGAGAAGGCTGTGGGGTCCCAGCTGAAGGGTGCGCAGCCTCTCCCCTGTCTGGCCGGAGCGGCTGTCTGCCCCCTGCCTGCCCCCACTTCCACCTGTGGTTACTCTTTTAGATGCCACTATTGTACAGGGCTGTTTGTGACAGGAGACCTGTCACAGGTCTCTCCCCACGACATGGGGAATGAGGCATCATCTTACAAGCAGCCCTGGAAAACCATCCTGCAAAGATTTCTGCAGGGTAGGAGCTGGGGTTGGGCCACATGGCTGCAGGCTCAGCCACACAACCCTTGGACACCAAAACCCCCTGTGATTTCAGCACTTTTCTTTACAGAAAAAACCCACCACATTTGCATCCAGAGCTTTGCTAACCTTACCTAAGATTAGAATATTTGTGGTAGTTATAAAGCTTAAAGTTTGAATAAGGATTTAAATTTTTTTCTTTTAAGAATTAACAAATACAGAATTGTATGTGGGGATGCACAAACCTGACCTGTCTCTTACCTCTCCTGTTAAAACAGAAAGAATGTTTAATAAGAAGCAATAGACTTCTCTGCCTGTTAGGAAGGGGGTCAGAGCTTCTGCTGATAGATGAGCTCTGAGATTTATCCTAACATTTGTGATTCTGCTCTTAGGACAAAGGGATTGGGAATTGGTAACACCGGGTGGGAGAGAAAGGCAGGTTCTCCTTTATTCATAACTTTCCTTCAAACAGTTAATGAGCCAAAAACAATAATAGAAATTTCCCTTCTGATCCTGTCTTGCAGAGCAGCTAAAGTCAATCAAGGACATAATTTCTACTGTGATGCTTTTCTTTAAAATAAATTAACAACTGTACTTATCACTGACTCACATTTCTCCCTCCCTCGTGTCTTTGCCATGACAGCTTTCTTCTTTTTCTTCCTAAGCTGCTTTTGTTTTTTGAGTCAGGTTTCCAAGAAACAAACCAGTTCTGTTCAAAGTCTGTCACCTGTGTAAAGAGCCAAAGGATCTTAAGCCATCCTTGCTTTCCAGGACTATTTCACTTGTTGCAATGGTAACTGAAGAAAAAGCAAAGTTAGGGGAAGACTGGTGGGGCTTCGACTGGGGATGGGTAATAATACTGAAGTGTAGAGACAAAATTCTACTGTGGAGCAATTTCTCTGGTGCTTAAAATGCACTTTAATTTAAATGAGTGAAATAATGAGTTATTCTTGGTCCATTCCTTGCATCCCAGCCATGGAACACAGAACCTGCAGTTCCCAGCTGGAGGGGCTCTGCAGACTGAGAACTGAAACACCTTCACCAAGAACACTGGTAACCTCCAGTGGGCTCCAATCTTTGTGCCCTTCAATGATTTATTTTCTGTTTTTTTAATAAGCAGTGGAATTATAGTAAGATATTTCATGTTTGGCAATGAGTTATTTATGAATAAACACTGCCTTTATATACAACAAACATTTAACTCTTATAAAACCCATTTCCTCTGAGGAAACGAGACATCTCCTAGTCAGTAGGTTCTGGATAATTAAGAAGTTTTATGGTAAGTGCACCAGTTTCCCCAGTTTTTCTTTTCTGAAAAGCAAGCAGGAGTGGGGAAGCCAGTAGTGCAATAAACAGGAGACAGGGCTGTGCACACAGCTCCCTGGTTGGCTGGGCACGACACCTTCTGCCCCCTCTGCTGGCACCCAAGAACGTCCCCGTGGGAATGGTAAAGGATGTTTGTCAATGACTCGCCACAAGCTCCAAGGCAACGGGAACATTTATTTTGATTATTTTCCATGTATCAGCATTGCCCTGCTATGCAATCATAACTGTAAAACACTGCATAGAAAATGGACATAGGAAAAAACCCAAACATATATACACTTCCATAAAAATAGAATACATCTTGGCAAAATTACTTGTGTACAGTGTATTGACATTATTGAACCAAACTTACATCATCTTTGGAGAAAAAAATGTTCCATTTGCAAAACCCCCAAAACACTTTTAACTGAGTACTGAAGTGGATATGGTTTTGAGCTAAATAAATGGCTATACCAGAATGTCAGAGTTAAAAAAAAAAATTAAAATATAAAATACCTGCTGTATAAAGTAGAAGTAGCCGTGTTGGTTTTTCTTCCAAAGAAACAGTGACATCCTTAAACTTGCATGGAAATCACATGTACCAGTTCCAAATCCTACTGGAGATAATTTAGCTGAAAACAAGCATCAATATAATTTGGTTTTGCACTTGCAGCCATCGTGTACAGTGGTATCTGGGTATTTCTGAGCACACGACGTAGGACAGTACAGCCCTGATTCTATCAGGTATTTGATAAGAAAAAATCTAGTAGATATAAAAATTGTAAAAATACCTAGTAACCTTTAAGATATGTAGGTCACTTGAAATTACAGGTCGCTTGGGGTGGTTTTCTTTCTTCTGGGTAGGCTTTTCTTTAGTTGCTTTCAACAGAGGCTGCTCCTGGCTTACTGCGTTGACCACGTAACTCCAGCTCGTGCCTTGATTCTTCTGCTGGTTTTCAGAACAAACCATGGGAAATGACTACTCCAGTGTAATAAATAAAGCAAGTGGTAAAAGGTCCTCAAAGCCACCGCTTTTTGAATTGGACAGGCAGCCTCGGGGAAGGAAGGAGAAGGAGAGCATAGCACCATTTTCGAGTTACACGGTTCACCACGGTTCGGCAGGCGGCGGAGCCTGTCTGGAAGCGGTAATACCCACCGGCATTTACAGATGTGGTTAAAATACTGTGGTTACTGGGGGGTAGTCTGGGTGTTTAGTAGGGATAGGCTGACACGGCTATATAGACAATGAAAGTTGTCTGGTACTCCACGTTGCCGTCGGCGCTGTAGGACAGGGCTCTGACTCCCATGCGGTACGTCTTCGGCTCTCGCAGCGGTCGGGTGGTGAACACAACCCCCTTCAAGTTCTCATCGCGCAGGGCGAACGGGACCGCCGCGTCCTCCTCTGCCATCAGGAAGGTCGTCCTCGGGTGCACGACTCGATCGTGAGTGTAGGCGACCAGACGGATTAAATCCTGACCGGCTGCTATGCCGAAGGGCAGGGAAAGGAGCTTGTACTCCAAGGCGTAGGTACTCAGGTCACACTCCAAGTCGTTGGCTGGGCAGTTTTTGAGACAGAACCTAGGAACAAGCAGTGCTTTAGCCCAGGGAGAAGGTGATATCTCAAGTGGGCTTCCGGGAGAAATTCCTCCCATTTACACCGTCTCCATATGCAGATTAATATTCCTCTATCAAGCTAATATGCCCACGCACTCTTTATCCACAATTCCTTCAAAGTTGCAGAATAGCTATAAAACTTAGGATTTGGATTGATAAAATAAGGATTTTTAAAAACAATTAACAAATATGCACTTTTAGTTCCCCATTCTCCCTCAACAGTGTCATCTCAGAAAGCACCAAGAGGTCAGCTACAGATACAGGATACAGTATCTGTTGTTGTGGCCAATGGTGTATGTTTTAGTGATCTTGCTCTGAAATAATGTTTAAGAGTTGGTTTAAAATGTATCAGGCTGCTTTATTTGAGGTGTCTGGGTGTAAGATCCTGAAATAAAGAATCTGGGATGAAGAAGGGTAGAGGAAATTTTATTTCCATTAATCCAAAGGAGGTCTTTGCCAGCTCTGCCTGTCAGTGCTAACAGAGGTCAAAGCACATTATCCATTTATCAAAGCACATTATCCATGATGGAGGGAGTGGAACATCTTCCTGCTGAGGACAGGCTGAGGGAGCTGGGGCTCTTCAGCTTGGAGAAGAGGAGACTGAGGGGTGACCTCATTAATGTGTATACATATGTAAAGGGTGAGAGTCAGGAGGATGGATCCAGGCTCTTCTCAGTGATGGCCAGTGATAGAACAAGGGGCAATGGTTCCAAACTGGAACACAGAAAGTTCCATCTTAATATAAGGAGGAACTTTTTCCCTGTGAGGGTGACAGAGCCCTGGGACAGGCTGCCCAGAGAGGTTGTGAAGTCTCCTTCTCTGGAGACATTCCAGACCAATCTGGACACGTTCCTGTGTGATCTAATCTAGGTGATCCTGCTCGGGCAGGGGGGTTGGACTGGATGATCTTTGAGGTCTCTTCCAGCTCCTAATATTCTGTGATTCTGTGTGTGATTCATTTCAACTGAAGAGTCACTCTGGTTCACTTTGATCACAAAAGATGGTTTTTGCCTACGAAGCAAGCTATTTCCTTCAGTATATTGAAAAATGTAAACAAATTATTATGGTTTTGTCCAAATCAGGGAAACAAAGTAACTTAAAAAAACCCAACTTCCTGTAGTGTTACTTTCACAAGTAAAAACATATTTTAAAAGCTTTGGAAGCGATGGTACATCAAGCCTTCTGCAAAGCAAGTCAGAAAGCTTATGGGTCTGCCTTCACACCTCAGTGGCACAGAAATGATGCTGAATCAGCAGGAGGCATGCAGCACACCAGGGTCCCCAAAGTAAAGGAACATTCTGGTGCTGCTGAGACGTGGCACAGATGTGGAGGGGCAGCTACTCACCTGCAGCCACCTCTTTGTGGTTCTGCTCCAGAAACTGGCAGTCATCTCTAATGTCACTGCTTTACCTTTTCCAGTTTGAGCTTTACTCATGTCAAAGTTTCTTCTTTAATGAACTCAGGTTAAGGATCTGAGGGTAAGGTGAGGGAAACAAGACCTAGAAGGAGCTGAAAATAAAACGTACCCAGAGAGCGGCTCCCGCTGGTAGTTGGGTGGGCAAGGTGTGTCTATGCACTGGTAGCTCCCTCTCATGTTGAAACACATCTGATTTGATCCACAATTAACATTCTGCTCGAGGCACTCGTCGATATCTGAATGTAAGAAACATGGAAACTGTCGTATGAGTTTCACAGTTCAAAACTAGCAGTGCCAGAAGAGACTGAGCAGAGTGTGCCTCTACACAGCAAAGTCCTTCAGAGTCCCTGGGCCAGGAGCTCCCAGAATGCACAGTGACTACCACAATCCAACATCAACCACAGTGGCCAACAGAGACTAATTAGTTCAAGGTTTTCTAGGGTTGTGTTCTGTGGATCAGAACACCTGACAGTACCTTGTTTTGACAGAGGTGGGTTAAGGATTGCACTGGGTGTGACTCGAGGGCTGCTCCCTAAGTGTCTGGCACTGAGTGGGCAAGGTCACAGGAGGAAACTTCAGAGAGTAAGAAGCTGCAATTGTCCACTTTGCTGGCACTTTGTACAGGAAGCGTTCACACACAAAATATGAAAACTTCTGAAACTTGAAATTTTGAATGCCAAATCTCCCATACCAAATGCAAAGAGGTGGTTTATACACAACAAGAGTATGATATGTGTCTTATTTACAGGCATATCTCTGAAGACTCAAAGGGATATCTGTACCTTGACAGGTCTTGCCGTTGGGTGTGAGGCGATAACCAGATGGACAAGCACACTGGTAACTTCCCAGGGTGTTTCTGCACTCATGCTGACAGGTGTCTCTGGTTTCACACTCATCAATGTCTGCAGAGAGAAAGAGGAACACATAGGCATCAGGATTACCTGAACCTGGTACTGAACTGAGGTGTTTTCTGTCTCATTTGTTTAGGTACAAGTGTATGGACTGAGGTGGCAGGCAGTTGTCTGGATCTTGTTTTCTAGTGAGTTTGAATGTCTAGAAAGTGCAAGTCCTTTCACACCATCCCTGTGCCGTTCCTTTATAACTTTTCAAGAACTAAGGTCAGCTTTGAGGGGATCCTCACCTCCAAATAGGTATTCTGCCTGAAGAGGCCCAGGAGGAAAGGACATGCAACCTGTGTCCATCGACAAGGTTGCACAAATAGTCTTGCCCCAAAATACAAACTGAGCTGCCCAAGAGGAAGGTTTTATGCAGCACACTTTGGAAACACCCAGATTAGTTATCTTGCTGGAGGAAGCCTTGACAGTGAGGGAGTTTTCTTACAGCTAATCCCTCCTCCACCACAGCAGTTTCCCTTCCAAACCAATATCCCTGTGCCCTGGGGATAAATAAAGCTCAGTGTATCTGGGAAGACTATCAATAAAGGTTCTTAGACTTTTCTCCCCCCCCCCAAATATAAAAGTACCAGACCACTTCATATAAAATTTTCAATGCAAAGTAATGGGATTTAGACACAGATCATATGTAATTATAACCTCTTTGGAGACATCTGCCTAATTTGGGACAGCAACAGAGATCCTACTCAAGTTAGTCTCGTGCGAGAGATCAAAGCAGCAGAAGGGAGGTCTTGGCTTGCCCTCGCTTCATCTGATTTACAGGGGTTGCATTAGATGAAAACACCAACTGAGAGAAAGATGCAACAGAAGAAATGTGCAGTATGTTGTTATCAGATCCCAACAGGTGCCTATTGAAAGAGATTTCTCTAAAAAGAAAAACCACCCATATCGTTTGGGTGTATTTTTCACATTAAACAGTAATTTCTAATTTAGATGTTCATTCCCATGAAACAGAAGTACAAGAATATAAGCTAACTCCAACTGGAGGCTGGGGTGAGGATCATGAATTTTAGCTTAGCCCTTTCCCAAGGGACAGCAACATCCCCTGGACTGGCTCTCCTTGTGTTAAGAGTGAGAAAATTCACGAAGCTGAGCTACTGTAATTAGAAGAAAGAGAGTAACAGAGGGAAATAACTTGCAAACACACAGCAAGCAGCACAATGAAAAGATGAGGTTACAGAAGGTGAGGGTTTTAAAACATTTTTTTTGCCACAACGTGCTCAGGGGACAAGAACATGCACAACTCCCTGGATATTTGCATGGGTAATATGAAAACCCCCACAAGCCATCAGCCCCTGGCATATATGAAACCACAACCTAACAATAAGGCCCAAACCCAAGAGAATTGCATAGATAGGACTGACATTTACCTACACATCTGTCACTGCTTGCCTCATAGCCTTCAGGGCAAGCGTCTCTAAGGTTCCTTCTAGTCCTGGAGAAAGGTATTCTGCTGTTTCTATACTCCGAGAAAGAGCTGTAGAGATTTGAGGAGTGCCTGTAATACTGTTGAGGTTGATAGTTGTCTCTCACAGGGGAGAACTGTGCATAGTTATAGCTATTGTAATAGGCACCATAATTTGGCAATCTCTCCAATCCAGCGCAAGATTTCCCGTCACCTAATAAATGTTGTCCAGGTGGACAGACACACGTGAAGCTGCCGGGGGTGTTGGTGCACTGAAAAGCGCAGGGTTTAGGCACTTGTTCACATTCATTAATGTCTGCTCATGTGACATGATCCCGAGCAGCAAACCATGTGGAGAGGAGAAAAAACAAACAAACAACAACACGTAACTATGGGTATATGGAGACACACACACACTTATCTCAGTCTGTGGAACAAGATGAAGGCATCAGAGTGAGCTATCAAGGGCAGTACATTAGAGAAGACCCGTTGTCAAGGATTTACCGTTACTCTTCCCCTGAGGTTACTTGTGGCGTAAGCCGAGCTCAGGCAGGACAAGAGCTCTGCTGTGGGCCTGCCCCATTGCTACTGAGGGCAAGGTCTGGCCATAACATGGGGATTCAAGCCCGTTCCCCAGCTTTCACACTAGCAGGTTCTGTGAGAGCCTGAAAGCTGCTGGCTGGTTCCCAGGAAAGATGTGCTCCAAGAAGCAAGTGGCCCTGGGGACCCACGGTGTTCATGGTTTCAGCCCAAGCTGCCAGTCGCCGCCTCAGTGACAAGTATAGTTTTTTTTCTAAAGCGTGGATGAGCAGGAACAGCGGTCAGGCCCTGCTTTGAAGGAGGCCACTGAGCCTTTAAAGGAGGCCACAAGCACTGCATCAGAAACCACTTCAAAACTGAGGGGTTCCGATGCGGCCGGGGGGAAAGCGGGGCCTTGAGGATGTGTCACAGGGCAGCGGGCTGTGTTCAAACCTCATGCCGCTGTCGGCCATGTCAGCTACGGAAGGCTGGAGACTGAACCGTAAATACTTCACAATAAAACAGAATTATTTTTCTTTTCCCAAGGAACATTTCTAAGTTTGGTTTCCCTTTAAATAGCAATCCAATCTGATTGATGCTAGCAGTAAATATCATCCTTAAAAAAGCATGGTGAGCATTCACATTAAAGGACTTCAGGGGTCAGATGTCTCTGCACCCTGAATAAAGTAAATGTGATCTGAGCTTCCCCCACAGTCTCCCCAACAGCACCTGAAATAGATCTTCTGGAGTTTTCCTGGAGCTGCTCCAGGCCCAGCCAAGCATTTGACATACCAGGTATTTCCTTTTCACGTTTCGGTTCACTCTCAACTGAAAAAAGTCAAAAACCTGCTAATTCCAAACAGGGAAGTGCAACTCCAGAACGAGCAGAAATAACCTGATGTTGAGAGTCAGACTGATGTATGGATAATGAATGTACATTACAAACCTTGCTTTGCTAAAACTTAGAGTTGACTTTAATTGGCACTCAATACAAGTGAAATTAATTAATGGAAAGTGTATACTTGGTTATTGTTGTAAGAGTGCCATTCAGCTAGCATCACTGCAATTTCATTTTGGTCCCCCCAACGTAATACTTTGAGCATAGTTTGCATACCTCTGAGAGCAGCAATGTATGAAAATTATATTTAAAAAGGAATACTGTTTAGAAACATAATAGAATAATAGATGGCATTTTAATTACCAGTTTAATACTTTTTATATTTTAAGTTTTAGAATAATTTGGGGAATATTAATAATTAAACACTTCAAGAGTAAGAAACTCTGGGGCAATTATTGCCATGTTTTTCAAATTATTTCATAAACACATAACTTTACATATATAGTTGAAATACCATTAGGGTAAGATTGTCAGGTGTTATAAACAAGAAAACTTCATTTTTGACATGGCAACAACTGAGATGACTTTCAAGTTTCCATTCCTTCATTGCAAGCCCCAGATGAAAAATGCTCATATACGTGTGAAACAATATGACAACTTATTTCCTTGGCTCTCAATGATTTGCCAATTACCAAGATTAACATCCTTTACCTGCGTAAAACAGAAAAGAGGTATGTGCACAAACATCCTTACAACACCCAGAGTCCTTGGAACAAGTTGTGGCTAAGTAGAAGGCTGTCACAGAAATGGTTTGAGAAGATAGGTGAACATGGGGGCAGCTTCTCTTGCAGCAGCAGCCTGGGCAGTACAAGCACAAGTGAATGCAGGAAGCCACTTGCATTTGGAAAGTGCTGGTAAGTCTATGTCTCCACTGGACAGTACCTCTTTGATTACACCCCCAAATATTGAATATTTACAAGGACAAAGTGAAGTTACTTTGAATCTGAAAGAACTAGATTCTCAGGCTTTCTGTAATTCGAAGGACAGTATTTGATTTTGAATTCTGAATAGTGTTGCCCGCGCAACAGCAGGTTCTGATCAGGCCCTTCCATGGCCTGCTGACATCCACCACAGTTCACAGAAATCCTGTAATTAATGCAGGGCTCTGCTGGTCTTGTGATGACAA
>VXBZ01007882.1:125207-136622 GCA_013399135.1 Heliornis fulica | reverse complement strand
TTTATCATTAACATGCTGATGTTTTATATATATAAATTATATATTTCAACAGAACCCAGATCTTAACACACATTTATACAAAAGAATATAAGTATCTCAGTTTCAGACTTCCTACCTATTATGACAGCTTTATGTTCATCATTTCCTTGCCACAATTTAGGCAGAATTACCCTAAAACACTTAGTCTAATGAATTCAACTAAGAGCATCTTGGTCATCTTTGTATCTTCCAGTCATACAGCCATTCTTTGAAACTTACTCCCGATTTACATCAGTTTAATGTAACTAACTTCCTTCTTTTTTAAATTAATATATTCTCCCTCTTTCTGTATGGAAAAATTAAGTATTAGGCTGGGTAACAACAGTAGAACACAAAGCATTACACACACGAATTCATTTTATACATCATGTCTGAAATACTGCTTCGGAAGTAAAACTTCCACAAACCACCACTTCCTATTTGAAGAATTGTAAACTTTATATTAAACACCAAAATTATTCTGCAAATGTAGAACCTCAGAAAAAAACCATACATGTTTGGTTGTTTTGCCTGGGCCTTTTTTTTGTTTGTTCTTTTACCTGGAAAGTTCCATGTAAAATGTGAAATGTAAACATTAGTCCAGGTTAAGACTGGCCAAGGTTGAACCTCTGCATCTTTAAGAATCAAACCCACTTAGAAACTTTGGAAGCAAATTCCAATATTTCAGTGTTAAAATAGTAAAAATAAAAACAGTGATTAACTGCCATACCAATTGTTACTTTGTTGTGATTTTTTTGAAAAACAGATTGTGACAACTTCAATACAAACTTTGCAGCCTGTGAGTGGAGAGGATGTAATGAGAATCTCCCTGATCAAGCAGAGGCACTGATTGTTTTAGGCTCATATTTTCAAAATGTTTTTACCCTTTTTTTTGTGTGTACTCTTATCATATTCCCAAGGCAGTGGCACACTGACACAGAAACACTTATCATCCAACCTGACCTCACTGTGGCAATATTTCACTGAATTAAGTAGGAGTAGGGATCACTGACACGACACATGAATTTCAAGAACGTGTGATTCAGATAATCCCAGTGATCAAGAAAGAATCAACAACTGGTTCTCATGCTGGCAATACATTTTTATTATCATTCTGGAGATAGTTCACCATATGTTTATCAGGACTTCAGACTAAAAACAAATTGGGAATTATGAACTCTTAGCATATACCAGTTGGAAATTAAAGGACTGAATGTAAAGCTGATCTTCAGAAGATCTCCAGTAAGTCTATTTTTGCATCCATCTCCCCCCATACCCCCTTATAAAAATAAAAATAAATTTGAACTTCTTCCCCTCCCCTTTCATTTCAACCTCAGAAAAATAAGGGATCATCCAAATGCAACTTTTCCTAGTTTTACTACCAGTCTGCTGGCAGTCTCAGGACATGTACATTGTTATTTCCACAATTTCAAGAGGAAGCAGCCTATACAAACCTTGTTCTTCCTCCGCTTTACCCAGCTACCGAGTCTCACCTTAGGAACTAGACTTAAGCAAAATAAGCATATATTAGACTATTGCAGTTACATTATTATGCAAATATGAAGGTGCAAACCTTCAACATAGGTGCTTTGCTGTTCCAGAGCAAGCTACATCAGTGCAAGATCTGAAAGCCCGTGCAAAAGAAGCCACAGTGCTACAAGTTCTTGAAATACCTTTCTTCTCTGTTTCACAAGTATTGACTAACAGATATCTTCTTCCTACTCATTCCACCAAAGTACTACCCAAAGACAGATGAAAATATTTTATGGTTTTGATGCAAAAAAACCCCAAAACCTAACAACCCCCGCTCAAAAAAAAAAAACCAAAACCAAAACTCCTCCAACTCCATTCCTGATTTAAAAAAAAAACCAAACCCAGGTCGAAACTCCTTGTTCCCCACCCTCCCACACCCTCTTCTAGCTTTTATATCTCACCAGTAAAACAGACGCATACAACTTACTGTACAAAGATGAAGCTGCAGGCATTCAAGTTACAGAATAGTCTGAAAATATTAACAAGCATAAAAAGTACACTTGATAATTGCAAAAATAAAGTTTCACTTTTTTAAAAAACATTCTGATAAGAGCTCAAGCAAAACAAACATCTAAATTCCCACTTCAGTTTAACTTTACAAGGCCATCTTCTTCAAAAGTTAATAACAAAAAGCCTCGTATTTTTGGTGAGAAAGTAACTGACCATGTCTTTTAATGAAGAGAAATGGCTTATACAACAATGGCACAGACCTTAAGCATCAACAACGTATTTCAGCCAAAGAAAGTCTACAAGTGATCAGTCATTCTCAGCATCAAATGGTACTAAAGACCCATAATCTGCTAGGAACAGACATTAAGTTAGACTGATACAAATGAAAGGAAAGCTCCATGATATCAAATAGGCTCAGTTTTTGTCACTGAACTGTTTTTAGGCTAACAATCTCACTAGTGCAAGACCATGAGTTTACCTGATTAAATGAAAACTCAGAAGTGTCACAATTTAATAACACTCATACAAAACTAATTTTTTTCTTTTAAAAAAGTGCCACATACCATACTTTTACTAAAAAAGTTACAAACTAATGGAAGACTGTCTGCCTCCATCTCTTGTCAACAAGAAAAGGCCAAAGCGACTCTTTGATCCCAGCTCGGAAGGGTGTTCGCTGGCCTATCCCCAGCATCTCCAGCTTGGAGCAGTCTAGCTGAGCGTTCCTCGGGCGAAGAGCACCCACAACTGGACAATCAGTAATCTGAAGAATAAACAGCAAAAAAACACAACACAGAACACAGCAAGTAATCAGAAGTGACAATGAATACTACTTCTTATATATACTCATTTAGCTTTCTATATAGATCCACTCCCCTCCTCACTTCCAACTATTTTGTGGGGAATTTTATTTGCTTGTTATATATAAGGTTAACGACATTTAAACATAAAGACATGTCTGGTATAGCAACAGAAAGTGCCTTAAGTTAAATTTTCTTCACTCAATTACTGTTCACTATTTATACTTTCAAAGCTTTAATCCTATTTTCACCCTAAAGGTATAATCACGTGGTTAAAAAAATGCTAAAAAATATTGACAGAACTGTATTGATTGAAGACTCTATTGACTTGAGGAGAAATAGATTCGGGCAGAAAAATCTCAGGCTAATGTAGTGTTCCCCATTCTTCTCTCCATCTTCTAGGACACATTTTAATTCCAGCCTCTACTCATTCATAATGCTTTCTATTTATTATAAATATAAATAAATTCCTATTCACATGTTCTCTTAACATTATCAGTATCTCTTTAAGAGTAGTCTTAAGTGTCAACAAAACTGCAGGACAGGTGTTCTGAGACGAGGCAGAAACTATCCGCGGTTAAGTGCACGTATTCAGAAATAAATCTGGACACCAAAATGTTCTTACAGATTCCTACCTTCACGTTCTGTCCATCTCTAGGATTTTTTAAGGGCAAATACACAAGAAAAAAAATTGTATTTGTTTGTGACTAAGAGGAACTGTTCTACAGAAATACCATTGCACGATGGAAAACTGGTTACTGACTGACAATGTCATTTTCATAATTCAGCAGGTCAAAGCAGCAGACACCAGACAGTACCCTCAGCATCTCATCTGGTGTGCCAGACATACACAGATTGTCCTGAAGAGGAAGCTTTCTTGTAAGCTACTGCTTGAAACGAAAAGAACATCCATCTTTCTACAGGTCAATAAAACCATCGCTTACTGGTCTCAAGTGGCTGCTGGGAAGGTTGAAAGCATCTGCAATTGCACATGCCATTTCATACTTAGTCATCTGCTCATTGCCAGACCAGTGAAAGGTTCCTTTTACTGATGGGTCCTAGAAGAGAAACAGGGAGCCCAGGTGAACAAAAGAGAAAAAGCAGCAAGCTAGCTCTCACACTAATTTCTGTGCAAGAGAATTCCTTACATTGTACCGGGAAGAAAGGAAGTGAGCCAACTCTTTCAACCTTAAGAGACTTCTTTCTTCAAATTCTTACCAGCATTCTCTTCTCTGCCAGTTGTCTGCAGACGGTTGCTACATCTTTGACGTTGGTAGGAAATCTTTGTTGCCAGTGGTCCATGTTGGCAGATTTATTACTGAACTGCACTTTATCAAACATAACAGTCACAGCACTTTCCTCCAGTCTCTCTACCTCTCCGTACAAGACAGGAATCCTAAGCACTGCAGCACCTACAAGAACCAACGTTTACAAGTGTTGAGGTTGCTCTCGATAGGTAGGAAAGCTGTAGCACACCCTGTAAAGTGTTTTGGAAATGTTAAGAAACATGTTGGTGATACTAAGCAGCTACAAATCACAGAGAAAATGTAATTGCTATGTTTACTCTCAGAATAACAATATACATTTAAAACAGTTTATAAACCCTAGGTTAATATAAACTTATTTTAACTTTTTGGAAATCAGTGGCATAAATGAGAAAGCTTTAATCAACACCGCAAGAGAAAAAAACAAGAAGGCCTGTTAGGGTTAGAACAATAATGGAAACATTAGAAAGCCCAACTATGCTCTGAAGTTACTCCAGCATTCCCTATCTTCCATGGTAGGGGCAAGACCAAGAATTCCCACCAATCACAGTTTACCATATTCAGGCATCAATTACAGTCAAAGATTTTGCACCCAGCATGCAGAAGCTTCCTGCATTAAAGATATTATTTACCAGAAAAAAAATACCTGAACCTTGGAGTTAATAAAAAGCTTGACAAATAAAGAACAGGTTCACAGAATACAGTATTAAACAATAGTAGAATTCAAGACAGTGATTTAAGAAACTAAACTATTTGTACACAAACACAAAGACAATGATATTTAGTGATAGAATACATCCTACTAGTCAGTTAGTAAGGCACAAAAGGCTTCTTTGAGGGCAAATCAAAGACTATGAGAAATTCATTTGAAGTACTACAGATAGTTTTGCTCAGAGGAAAAAAATAAAATTAGTCTGAAATTAGAAGTCATCAAATCACTGGAATTCCTAAACATTTGTAGAAAAAACACTCTAACTGTTAAACATAAAGCAGAATCTAACACACAAATTAGTCTCATAGAAAAATAAACCAAAGTACATACTTATGCAAGAAAACAAATTGAGTAAAAAACCCAACATGACACTGATTTCCTGCTGCTCTAAAACCAGTAATTTGGTCACTCAATAAATACATTCTTCCTCTCTTTAAATACTGGTTGAAAGACCTAATTTTCAATATCTCTAGGAGTATTCATTATTTGAAAAGATGACTGCCTGCCTTTTGTTCTTGAGAGCTGAGACTTGGAGAGAATTAACTTCATGACTAATGGTTCTGAAGACTGAAAGGTTTTAGTTTCATGCATACCAGTGCTAAATATAACTTGTATCCTCTCCTAAAGTGTTTTGTTTTTCCTTTTTTAATGCCCAAATTATTAGCAAAGATTCTGTGATAATAGAGCAGAAAGATAGGGAAGTTCTTCACACAGCTACAGACACACTGAATTGTATCCACACAATATTAGCAAAGTATTGCTTGAAGACACATAAAATTTATATTTGCATGAAACAACAGAATTGACATTTTCAAGCATCTTACTCTGCACCATCTCTAAATTCCTTCTGCTAATAATACCACTGCTGCAACCCACTACTGCCTGAAAGATCATGCTCAGAAAGATGATGCAACAAAATGAAGTGTTTTGGGGAAGGATCTGGCAAGATACCCACACGTACTTGAATTTGGTGAATCTAGAAGAGGGCGCAAACAGCGTCACAGTCAAATTCAGAGATGATGATTAATTAAGAGGTGGAGCAAGTAACTTCTAAAACTGATTTTTACTTAAATAAGACTTTTCCCATCAAAGTATTTTTTTAGAAAGTCTATTTCTTACTAGTAGTGACAAACCTGTGTTAAGGCCTATCATTTTCAAATACAGTAATATTTACTTACTGAAAGACCATCACACTAATTTATCAACTGTTCAAGTCAGTGGTTAGGCAGAGCAGAATCACAGTGTGGCTATCATCAGCAGCCTCTTCTGCAAGTGCACTGACATTATGTTCTTCAAACTCTTTGGGAAAACAGAAGTGCTTCTTATCTTATAATCTGTGGATGGAAACTGACAGCATACTATCTAGAAACAATCAAGCTCCTCTTGTATAAGAAATAAGTTCTAAGTGCATGGGAATAAAGAAAGCAAGCCTGGGACTGAACATGTTAAGTAGAATTTATAAAGTTTTGTTTGTATATTTTGCATACCAATTTTCATGAAAAAAAGATTTAAATACATTAAAAAAAACCAAACCACAAAGCAAAAAAAACCAAAACCACTTAGTTGCTTAAAACCAGAACGATGTTACTAACCCTTCAGAGAGTGATACAAGCAGAAATCTGATGTGTGTGGTAAGACAGGTGGGTAAACTAAAATGGATGGCTAGATGGTTTATGTAATGAGAGCAAACCAGGAGATCAGCAAGAATATCAAGAGAGCAACAACAGAAGCATATGTTGAGGTTATCTGCATATTTATCAAGATGCAAGTTTGGCTTTCCCTTTAAGTAAAGGTTAACACAAAGAAAAATCCAAACAAGAAAGAAACAAAGCTTTAGTCAACCTATAAGCAATAGGAATAGTTTAAGAGCAAGGAGACCGAGTCCTAATCACATCTTTCCTAAATCTCATTTCCATGGTTTGCAACTTCACCACTAACTTATGAGGCTATTAAGCTTATATACAACTCAGTTAAAAGAGAAAGCCTCTATTAAAAACACGGGAGCATATTCTTACCTTCGTTATTTTCCAGGACTGCCTTTTCACCCTCTAGTTTGGTTTTCCCATATAAATTCAGGGGATTGGGTACATCAGTCTCTTTGTAAGGAGGGCTTGTTCCATCAAATACATAGTCTGTACTAATGTAGATCAGAAACGCTCCAACTCCAGCTAGGAAGAAAGTGTTTATACACAGTCTGTTTTCATTTATGCCTTGTTTGAATGCCAATAAACCTGGATGTTTCCAAGTTTCCAAAAGACCTCACCATCTAGCCCCATTCCTTCCCACTGCTTTGTCTGTTCACCTAACCTCTGCATAGATGTGCATGCTGCCCTTACAGAAAATGGATCAACAGCAAACTGATCACAGAAATGACATTCAACACTGGGTAACTTATGTTTATGTCACTGTGTAAACAAATGCAGTATTTTAACGAGAAACCAATTCTAAGAGATGGTCTCCTTACCTGCCTCTTTCGCCAAGTTCCCTGAAGCAGCCACGTTGAGCTGAGCTGCAGCATCTGGTTGATTTTCTACAACATCTGGCCTTCTCTCAGCAGCACAATGCACTATAACATGAGGCTGGAAATTAAAGACTGATTTTAAACAAGAAACATCATGGAAGAGATGGCAGGTGCACCCTAAGTCCAGCAATGAGCTTCCTCGGGCAAAAGATCATTTCACTAAATTGTGAGAAGTACTAAAGTAGCATTTTTAATCGTGACATTCTGAAGAGCCCATTGTAAAATAGAACCATGATGCTTAAGACACTAAAAAAACCCAACCAACCAACCAAACCCCATTCACTTTGCAACTACAATATGCAGTAGCTTCAATTTCACAGCAAGATCTAAGCTGTTGGTTGGGTTTTTTTTCAACAACAAGAAAAAACACCAAGAAAAACAACAATGTGTATCACACACATAATAGCCCTTAAATAGCTAAATTTAGCCAAATTATTTTTAGATAAGCCATTTATCATAGAATATTTGACATATACAGACTATTTCAAGATATTTAACGCAAACTTTTGGAATGGCAGCCTGCAGAATGTGTTTCAGGTTCCCTGTAAACCCCTTGCAAACGAGCCTGCAGAAATGGTGAGCTTCTTCCTGCACCAACTGCCAGACATACAGTTACTGCTCTTGTACTGGTGGATTCTTCAGCTTCTCAAGAACTGCTTCATGTTACAATGTTGTAACTCAGATTTACCTTTTTCCTTCAACAATCAATGCAAGTGTGCAGACACAGACATCTGTTATCTGTACTCTTATCTGTGGTGAAGACAACTAAGTTCAGATCTGCAGCCACACAGCAAACCTGCACTCCAGAGGTGGCAGAAAAGGCAGCTGTGTAGTTTTTCAGAGCTCCGACAAAGCGTTAGCCCCATCAGAGCCACATGAATTCTGTAACAGAACAGCGCTGTCAGTAGATTATTGGACATGAAAAGTATCCTATCCATCTACTTCATGCTCCAGAAACTCACCTGAAAATCATGGATAATGTCATGAACTGCAATAGAGTCCAGAAGATTAATCTGCTCAAATCTGGGCTGAGCTCTCCTGTACCCACAGCCAACTGCATTCCAATTGTTTTCATTGAATTCTTTAAACACCGCTCTGCCAAGAAGTCCCGTAGCACCGGTAATCAAGACTCGCCTGCTGGGAATATCAATATCTTCCTAGGGGAACAAGAACAGGAAAGGTTTTCATGTTACTGTTACTTACACTGGTTTTCATCGAAAAGCATGCAAGTCATGGCAGTCAGTGCTACTGCATTAAACAGCCTGCCCTGCCACAGGAGTGTTTTCTAGCATCTTATGGAGAACAAACATCTGGGAGCGACAATATTGTACCTAGAGAAGTATTTACACTTTTTTAAAAAAACTAAAATTAAAATAAAATTAAATGGGAAGCTAATTAGCTTCCACAAGGAAGAAAAAAAATGATTAATGAAGACAAAATTTTAAGGTAACTGATAACATTGTGCTATTTGAAGTGAGAGAAAAAGCTTCTTGTGAAAACAGACCCAAAATATTGAACCTTAAGGGTCCACATCCTGCCACAATAATTACAGGCTGTGTCTCTTCAAGGCTGCAGCAGTACAAAACAAGATTAATTTTACTAGTATATAAAACAATCATTCATCATTATTCAACACAATATTATGATAACAAAACCAAGATACAGCTCTCTTCTCAGATTTACAAAAATGCATCTGCAAGCGATTTACTAATTTAAACTCTCAATCTATCCAACATACTAAACAAAGCTTTAATTCAGCTACTGCACATCTTGGTCCTTGAGACAGTTACCAACATAAAGTTCATTCCTCTCCACAACTCACTAGACCACCAGTTTAAAGCAAACACAAGATCCATGCCTATCTATATAATCTTTGTCTTCCTTCCAAGTTTTCCTTTTGCACATACCAAAAGCAAAAATAAATGCCTGTGCCTACATGGCAGTGCAGAACAAACCTTCAGGTGTACAGAAACGATAAATCTGGGATTTCCTGGCCACTTCAAACACTAGGAAAACTTCTGATAGCTGATTATCACTTTGTAAATACTTTCTGCTGGGCAGTTCCAACTGCACAGAGATTTGTGAGCTTTATTGCACGTTCAGCATTGGACAGACTGCTGTCTCTGATCGTGGCCCAGGAAGCACAGAAATCACTCACACACTACTGTCTTTCACCCTTACAGTTAAAAAGCTTTCGTTCTTAAGGGTATTGGAATAGGTACATTATGGAAACAGCTGATCATAGGATTGGTTTGGGTTGGAAAGAACCTTGAAGATCATCTAGTTCTTGTTGCTCCCCTTGCCATGAGGCAGGGACACACTCCACTAGCCCAAAGCCCCATCCAAACTGGCCTTGTACACTGCCAGGGAAGTGGCATTCACAGCTTCCCTGGGCAACCCATGCCAGGGGAATTTGTTCCTAATTTCTGATTTAAATCTAGTGTCCTTCAGCACAAAGCCGTTCCCCCTCGTCCTATCAAATCCATGCCCTTTTCAACATTCTCTCCTGCTTTCTCATTGGCTGCTTTAAGTACTGCAAGGCTGCAGTAATTTCTCCCTGGAGCCTTCTCCAGGCAACTCTCGCCCTGTCCTCATAAAGAGAGATGCTCCAGCCTTCTGACCACCTTTGTGGTCTGCTCTAGACTTAATCAAATAGGTCCACATCTGTCTTGTACCAGGGCCCCCACAGCTGGACACAGTACTAACAGGTGGGGTCTCACTGAAGTGGAGTACAGGGGGAAGAAAACCCTCCTTCAACCTGCTGGTCACACTTCTTCTGACAGCCCAGGATCTGACTGGCCTTCTGGGCTCCAAGCACATGGTGCCAGCTCACATTGAGCTTCTTATCCACCAACACCCCCAAGTCCTCCTCAGGGCTGCTCTCAGTCCATCCTCTGCCCAGCCTGCAGCTGTGACTGCACTGACCCGTGTGCAGTACCTTGCGTGTGGATTGGTGAACTTCTGTTTGATCTCAGAGGAACTGGCTCCAGTTCCCAGCACACTGCATGCATTTACCTCAGCTCAGTCCTCAGGCACAGCATCACCTATTCCTACCCGTTCTGAATGAAAAGCAATCATTACACCTGGACAGTTTCCTGAAAATGACAAACTACAGCAAGGGATGTTTTAAAAAGTCACCTTTATCTTTTATGTCAATTTGACCCCAGAACACAAGTTACTGACACAGTCTTAAAAAGACTGTCCACGTTTCTCTGAAGAGTGAGAACATGCAAGTACTGTTTCCTTTCTTTGTGTTGTTTATCTTAGCAAAGCCTGGGTGGAGCATCAGACGAGGCTGTCAGAGATTCTGTAACCAGAGGGCAACTGCTAACAAGAGCCAGACTTGCTGCAGGAGAGAGAGTTGAAAGATTCTTTACAACTGTTATGGAAAGTGTTTAATGAGGAGAAAACCATTGGGTCTGGATGCCGACCTGTGTGACCTGCTCTAGGGAACCTGCTTTGGCAGGGGGCTGGACCCGGTGATCTCCGGAGGTCCCTTCCAACCCCACAGTTCTGTGATTCTGTGAATTTACGAGAGCTAAGGTTATACTGGAGATGCTACCAGAAAACAAAACACGACCATAACCTAAAAACACAGTTCAAAAGGGATGTGTTTCGAGGCGAAAACCAAGACACAAGTACTTGTCAAGTGTTACATCAAACCTGAACCTGACAAAATCACGACGAGCTCGAACCCGCCCGCTCTGAGGGACGCCCACTCAAACGGAAGCTACCGGGACAACGCAGGTTTGCGGCCGGGACAGCACCGAGCTCTTCATCCCGCCCGGGCAGCCCGAGACCGGCCGAACCCAACCCCCGCCACCGCCAGGAACAGCCTCGGGGCTGAACCCCTGACGGGAGGGTAACGCGAAGACAGGCGAACGGCTCCGCCGACCGATACCCCGGGCAGGGGGAGTCCAGCGGACGGCGCTTCACCTTGCGCCGAGGACGCACCGGGGCCGGCGGAGCCGCCGCACTGCGCCCGGCTCAGCGCGGCCCGTCGGCCGGGGAAGGGCGGGGCGGCCCGGCCCGGGCTGTGCGGCCGAGCCTGCCGCGACGAGTCGAAAACACCCCTCACGCCCCGCCCCGCCCCCCCTCCCGCCGTCGTGGCACCCCCGG
>VXBZ01007882.1:99077-124557 GCA_013399135.1 Heliornis fulica | reverse complement strand
CCCTTCACACTGGAGGAGGCGACACCCAGTGCCTTCGGGGGCAGTCATGGGGGCGGACGGACAGCTGTACCGCGCGGGCCGTACTGCTCACGTCACACCCGCTACCGCGGTAGCCTTGTGCTCAGAAGATGGCTTCTTTATAAACACAAGGTTTTATAGAAGCTTCTGACTTTCCCCCCTCCCCCAGCCGTCTGTGTGCCGTACCTGGGCTTTGCGACGGGGACTCGATTTCAGGAGATGTGTGAGAACGTGTGGCCAAGACTTGGTTCAGCCACACGGACTTTACATCTCTCTCCAAGATCCATTCGACTCCTTAGCTTCATTCCGACTGCACTTAGGTAGTCAAGGGAGAAAACCAGCTGATGCCACAGACACTAACACCGTTAAAAGAAAAATCTGACAAATCCACTAACAACTGAGTCACACAGGAAGTTACTTGCAACAAACCAACGATTACAGGGCAAAAATTGAGCTGTGTATCACCCACCTTAGCAACATTCTGCTGCCTTGGAAAGCAGATACCCTACTAATGTAGACAGGAGCTAGTTTCAGTAGGCACATCTTAGTTTGACATGTTTAGAATTTTTAGTTTTGGCAAGTTTAGCTAAAACACTGGACAATAGTAGGGAGGAACAAATTATTAGCCAGCAGATGCCTTCTAACAAAAGGGCCTCGCCCAGTAACAGGGATGAGATAACAGAGGCTGCTAGAAAAGATAAGCAGGGATATGGGGCAGTTTGAGAAGGCAACAGGTGCTGACCTATCACAATTTGGCACTCCACACCAGAGGTGAAGAGTGCATCTTGAAGAAGACTACTAGCCTTCCTCCCAAAGACCCCAGCCCATGACCACCAGACGGCAATACGCAGGGGCCGGTGGAGGAGACTTATGATAATGAGCTCTGAGAACTGTTTTAAATAACTCTTGGAACTGTTTTAAATCACTCTTGGAACTCTTCAGATTAAGCTGACCTTTTCTGAGGAAGCCTTATGTATATGCATGACTTTGTGTAATAAAGAGCCGTCTGTTTTGGTGAAGCAGCGTGCAAGCTGGGAGGAGCTGGCCCCCTTGCACCCACCATCATAATAAACATACCTGCTTTAAAACCTTTTACGGGTTGTGAAGTTTGATTCTGCAAGTCACTACTGTGGTTTTAATAAGCTGTGAACATGCAATTCCCTTTTAACACTAATAAAAGTTATCATATCAGTAGTTATCAATTTAAACTTAAGAAATTTGCTAAGAAACAACGGAGCAGCAGGAGGTAACTGCCCCAAGCCCAGCTCAGGTACTGCTGAATGAAAACACTGATAAGCCTAGAGAAGTTTTGCCTCCCAGGCTTAGAGCAGGAGGAAAACAAGGAAGAGTATCAGCCCTGAAGGCTCAAGTTTCATTTATCATCATTTGGCCTGTAGAATACTATCACTGTCTGTTACAAAGCCTGCGTAATTTGTGTTCAGAAGACAAGATGATAGCCTGTTTTCTGAAATATTTACAATTATTTCAGTAGCATTCTAGCTTTTATTTTTTACCATAATCACGTTTATTTTGTAAAATACTGATTTAATGAAGTAAACAAATTAGGCTACAGTCCATATCACCGTCATTGAAGCTTAACGTGTCCCTGGGTGACCAAATGCACCATGCCATTAACATTTCACCCGTTCTCTCTCCGCTCCTGTTTCCTTTTCCCTAGACTACAACAGCAATCCATTAATGCAAACACCCAAACCTTACCTGCTCCATTTCCATCAGCACCTCGGGCATTGCCTCGAACTGCAGAGGAATTGGCAGCCCAGGAAGTTAGCGCGGTTCAACCACGCATTTCTCTTTGTCTGCTCCTGTCGGCCGAAAGAACATGGACTGGGAGAAACAGGAGTGCAGCTGCCCTTTGAAACCAGAACGTTAATCCAAGTCCTGCATCACGTGTGGCTCTGAATCCTGTTAAGCTTTTGGTTTATTCCTAGTGGTACCATTCAAGCAGCTCAGTATGAAATGAAGTTTTTACTTCTGAACAGCCAGCATGAGCAAGTGCAGCCGTTGTGCAGGATCTACACAAAGCCCTGGTGCTGAGGCTTAGGCAGTTTTCCTTTAACAAGGAACAGGAGGGGGAATCGAATTGGGTCAGCCCGGTTGAGGATTGTAGCAGCTTTCTGTTTCACATTTAAACCCAGCACAACCTACAACGCAATGAGGTAGGCAATCCGAGGAGTATTTCCTTGTTCAGTTGTGTCTTGGTTCAACAAAGAATGAGGGCAACAACATAAGAGAAGTTGATTCCTGCAGTGAACATTCTTTATCCAGCCTGCTGTACTTAACCTGTCTCTGTTCTTAAAGCACAAAACTAAAAATAGACATTTCTCTAGGGTACCATCATTTTCAGGAATTTCTTATTTTCTCTGCCAATAGGAGCATACTCCTGGTCACCTAAAAACGATTTGAACTGACACATAAGTGCCATTTTGTACTTCAGTAAAAATGCCAATTACAATAGAAAGTTTTAAGAGTGAAGGCCGTATGAGAAAAACAGATAGTCATCATAGAAGCTCAGTGTTAGGATATCTGCAGCCGTTTGCTCCATCCCCTCAGCACACTGCCAGCCTTTGACAAGCTCTTGTTAACTCAGTGCAAGACACCAAACACTGCACTGAGGCTCAGATCAACATGTACCATCACTCAGCACCCTTATTCCATGCTTGAGGAGCCTTCTGGTAACATGCACTTAACCCAATCTTACCTGTATCTCACCCAAAAGGTGTTTTTTGGAAAACACAATAGAGCTAAGGTAGGTTGTTTTTTGTTTTTTTTTTTTTTTTGCACAGAGGCTCTTCAGACACTGACATTCTGAGTAGGGATTTTGCCTTGAAAATCCCCAGAGGAGATAACCAGCACAGAAAGCAGCGTGCAGCTTTCAGCAGCCCCACAGGAAAGCAGAATGCCACGTTATGAGAAAGCCTCAGGTGTAACAGCTGTGGGGTTACTGGTGTCCTTCCATTTCGAGCTGGTCACAGATTTCTCCCCCCACACTCCCTTGCTCTTTCCTCAGCTGCTCACTAGATGGTGTGTAGTTTAACCAACTAGTAGCTTTGCACCCACCAACTAGTGCCATAGAGGCTGAGTAACACCCTGAGTGGGGTCAGTTCCACTACGTAATTTGATTTTCTTTATCCATGGTTTGCGAAGGAAACAGACAAGTTATTTCACTTAAAATGTTTATTGTACTAAAGCATTCCTCATTTCAAATGCAGTTCAACAGCCCCTTGCCACAACTCCAGTCTGCTCAATGACCACAGGTACATAGGGTAACCTCCCACCACATGAATTTCTGCTGTTACTGATCAGTGCTATATGAGGGGAACACCAACACCCCCTAGCAAGACAAGAAAACTGTCCTGTCCAGCAAGCACAGCACCGGTAACAGACACTTCAAGGCACTAATCCTAGCCCCAGTACACAAGTCCATAAACATAAGCAGTTGAGTTGGACATGAACACCCTCTTCCCAGACCAGTCACATTACTCAGCCCCAGCATTTCAACTCACATGTCATGAATGCACAGAACATGTAAACTACGCCCGCAGCCGATTCTTGACATTGGCTCTCTGTTAGGTAGGCCAGAGAGGAACAAGGGGTCTTGGCATCATCTCTGCCATTAGTACTGAAACAGCCAAGAACAGCTGAAGTAATTTAATGTAGCATTGTAATCACAAGAAATGCCAGAAAAACATCCTCCATGGAATCAGATGTCATCATCCTCACTCTCCAGTGCTTATATTCATCTGAACCAGAGGTGCTCTGCTGACCATGAACCAAGTAGCTGCAGCCTGCAGGAGCTCAGCAGTGTACTTCTTGGAGTCCCAGAATGCAATGTAACCATGTCCCAGGACTCGAAGGTGTACTCACCTATGGCTTCTCAGTGCGAGTATGACCTACCATAATTCTTGTAAAAATAGATGGGTTCAGACCATTTCTCTAGTGCTTCTACTAAACAGTATTATATACAACGTCCAGGTTCACCTGCAGTGACCAGTCTGTCCATGTCTTCTGCAGGACATTAATTTACTGATGATTTACTTAATACCCAGAAGAGATTAAACTCTATTTGTGTTACCTGCAATGCAAACACATGACCAAGTCTGAGTTTTCCACTCCCACTACACTGCATAATTAATTCCCTACTAGGGGTGGGGCAGGGGGAAGGAAGGCACTAGGCTCAACATCATATGCAAGCAAGAACTCTCACCCTGGAACTTTGAGAAACACAAAGGTCTGGTTGAGATCTGAACACTCCTGCACTCCCACCCCTCTTGCTTGCCTGCAGCCTATGCTCTGGCAGTGTTTTGCTCCACCCCACACTCACATGCAAGCCATTTGCATCTTACCTTGACAACTACTGCAGCCTAAGGTCCTGCCAGGCAGCAGGTCAAGAAAAAGCTCAAACCTCTGGCTGAGCCCCTCTGCCCCTCCCAGCTGTGCAGCAGGCACTGCCTCTCACCTCATTAGCTCTAACAGCAAGCTCTACTCACAAGGGAAATTGTAGGTGACAGCAGCAAAATTAAGTTCACATCTTGAAATATCATGTAAGCCAGCTAATTCTGTGTAAGTCACACCTTCCTCTCCCTCACCTCCCAAATGCTTTCTGTATTCTGACCAGACACAGCACTTGCTCAGGTCAGGCCATAACAAACTGGCCTGTAAAGCACAGCAATGAACTGAACACATCAAGTGCCCAGTCAATGCAGCCTGCCAACACCTGCTAGGGAACACACCAGAGACACCATTCTCCTTCCTTCCAGAACTGCAGCACACTATGCCAGAGCATCACACTTCCCCTGGTTAGGCTTCGGAGGTACAAGGACACTGTTGCACCAATACTTCAGCTTACCTTCTTTAAGAGGAGTTTTTGGAGGAATATTTTCCTTGCTGTCATGCTGGAAAGCTTTGGAAGGGTCGAAGCGCCGAATGCCCTGAATCACATCTAGTTGGCCCTGAAGATCTCTGCTGAGTTGCTTTTCTTTGGCTAACAACGCACGCAGCTTGGAGACATCCTGAGGCAAACACAGGATTTCTAAGTTAGACTGAGACCAGGAGAAAGCCAGCTTTGTCACCAGCCACAGCAGCTGCTTCGAGGAGTGCTGGACACAACTGTACGGATCCAGCTGGTGGCATTAACACGCTGAAAGCAAACACACGAGAGGAGACCAGCAGCACTGTGTCGGAAAAGACGATGCTGGGAGACCGAAGGTAGTGACTACCTTTTACTGTCCCAGCTACCTGCAGGAACTGCATATGATTTTACACTTTAGTTACATTCCATCAATTTGAGTGTCAGTACATGATTGGATAACATCTTGTTTATGCGAGTACTGATTGGTTAGGCACTGCATAGGCCTAACTGCTGTTATGGCTTGATTACAACCTATCTGAGGGCCCAGGCCCAGATATTCAGCCTTCTGTTTTCATCTAGTGTTCAGCCACAAGGTCAGGCAGACCTGATAACATACAGCCCATTCTGCTCACTCAGCACTTCGCTTCAGGCCTGAGATACTCTGCAGCATCATGGCCTTGTGCTGCTAACCATCCCCCAACACCATTGTGTAATTACTTCCCAACACCACAAAGCAATAAAGTAGCCTGTGCCAATCAGGTACTGCTTTCAGCAGACAGAGATCCTGGACTCAAGAAATCAATACAACAAGAGAAAGCAGCCCAGCTAAGAGTAGAGGCAGTTACTTGCACTGAGGATCCATCTGTATACTTTATGTTTAGTCAAAACTAAAATTATCTTGCTGCTTCTGGAGGCCAGTAGTTTGTTCTAATCTAGATCTTGCAGGGTATTTAGAACCTTAGAAACCAAGTGATTTGCAGGGTTAGTCTTACAACCATGACAGGAATCAAGCAAGTAACAACTCTAAACCTTGCATTTCACAAACCTGCTTCAGGTGGGTGTTCTCTTCCTTCAGCTTCATAACATGCTTGATTTTTTGCTTCTGGTTCTGGTGCCCAAGTAGTTTAGCATATGCATCACTTAGCTTGTTCAGTTCCTCTTGGGCTGCACCGTTCTCATTCAAGAGAGCACTCCTCTCTGCTTCAAAGGCATCCAGTTGTTGCTGAAATACAGTTGAATCTTTATGTAACTTTCAATATAAACACAGATTCTATTGAACCAAAAAAGAAAGGCTACAGCCTGGTTTGGGAAGGAGATTAGATGGATAAAGGGAGAGTAGCTTCCTTCAGTCACCGGATACATTACTTAGAATGGAAACTTCAGACTCAACCAGTTAAAAGATACTCATGAACAACTACTTCCTAACACACCTGAAAAGGCTTTGCTTTGTTATGTAAATCTTCATATAGTTTACGCCAGGTCTTCATCTCTTCTTTTAAGCTGGAGGCCACATCTTCACTTACGGATTTCCTAGAAAGCAACAAGTGGAGTTACACTGCATTCATTGCTAGCTCTCAGACCAAACCTTTACTGTGTTCTAATAATGCAGATCCTGTTTGAGTAAAGTCACCTTGATCTTTCCACTTCAAGTTTTCTTTTCAGATCTTCGGTTTCCTCTTCCAGTTTTTCCTGAAGCTCAGTTATTTGTGCAAGGCAAGACTCTCTTGTTCTCTCCATTTCTGCTTCTTTTAGTGCAAGCTTTGTCTGGACTTCTGAAAGCATCCTGAGGAAAAATATCATCCATCCTTAATGAACCTTCACATCTATTTCATTTTTTTTACACTATTCTAAGTCTGAAAAAAACTAACCATGATTAAAAAGATGTTAGCAGATGAACTGAAATACTTCTGTGTAAACAGTGCTACCAGAGAAGAACACCACAGAAAGCAATCAAGTCCAAGAAATGCCATATTTAACTTCTTTCCTTGCCTCAAAAGCTCTCCTTGCTTCCCTGGAGATCAGATGTTTCTAATTTACAGTTGTTTAATGATAGCAGCTTGGATCAGAAGATGTATTAGCAGCAGAGGTTTGCTCAAGCAGGAACTAGTCAAGACTGTTCAGTGTGGATATAGACAAGAGTTCAAACACTAAACCTAAAGCATTACCTTCTCTCTCCAACCTGAGCTTCTTATATCACCTAGGTGAAGACTAACAGTCCCTTCCCTGCTACACATTACCACTGAAATGAAGAGAAATGAACTCCTCAGCTGTTTTTCCTTTACCAGCTCTAGTGGAAACCAGAGGCAGTATTAAACAAGTGGCAAGGACAGAAAAGTCAACATCTTAAGCAGCCCATGTTTCAGAATAAGCTGGGCTAAGCTGTAATCATCCTTTGGACAATGTTAAACTAGTTACAGATGAACAAGACAACAGAAGCATTACAAAATTCTATAGAGACATGACATAAATTCACAAAGAGTTGGAAAGGTGACCAATGCCCAGCCCAGTTTGGCCAAAACAACATTTCCATGGGGTTGATTAAGTGCTTGATCCCCACACAAAAAGACTAGAGCTTAGTTGTTACCTAAAATCCAGCTTCACCTTCAGAAGGTTACTAGGAACTACATTAAAGGCAGCAGGAAAGGAAATCCTACAGCCCATACACAGTGTTCCATAATATAACTAATGTACAGTCAAACACCCACAGCTGCCTTGTACAGGAGGTTGTACACTGGGACGATTTAAGGTCAAACTCCCCCACTTCAAGCCTGTTACTTGCCCACAAAAAAAGAATTACCTGGACAGAGAGCTAGAAGGAGAACACACACCACTAAGCTGCAGTTAGACAGCCAGGGAAACCTGTCCTCATCTAGTGGCCTGAGACCTCTTGGCTGCTACTGAAGAGCTGCACTGTGGGGCTTTCTATTAGGCAGCAAGAGGACCTTTGTTTACCTCACTGCAACAGTGGTAATTCATGGATCATTAACTGGCATCTGCTGGTCAGAATGTGGCAGAGGGTGAGGTCTATCTCCAGTATATGTCTGGCGCAGGGATCTTATCTGTGTAAGAGATTTCTGACCCCTTTACAACGTGCTTCAGTTGAGTATTGCCCTTTTCCTATATGGTCCGTGTGAACTAAAAAATTAAATCAATTGCACACACTCATTTTTCTAATGAATATAGACTGAATTAGTCTAGCAATATTTTCACCACACTGCACCAGGGAAAAGAAACAAGCTTACACTACATAAGGTAGTGTTTTACCAAACAGAATTGCTAAGTTGAGGGACGACACAAGCTTTAGCTGAAATTATTTAGCTTAAAAGTTAGCCTACCTTGCACATTCTTCCTTTTCTTTATTTTTAGTGTGTTCTGCTTCCTGAAGCAGCTGTAGATTATCTTGCCCTTTTTTTTGTAGGCTTTCAACTTGTTCTCGCAGAGCAGTGTTCTCTAGTTTAAGAGCACATACTTCTTCAGCTGCAGTCTTCTTGTAGCTGGTATTGCAATGCAAACAAGGAAAATCTCATTACTTTACACAGCACAGAGCAACACATTCAGGCCTTGCAAGAGCTATACAAGCTCATGTTACCAAGTGTAACAGATTTTATAGTCTGGACATATGGCAGTGTTCTGATACAACTATACCCAAAGTTTAAAGAAATTTCCATAGGTCCCTAAGCAGTAATGGTACAACAAATTCCACAGTACAGGATTTTCATTTTTTGGTAGATATTTTAAAGATTCATCTACTACAGCTGAAGCTTGCATCAGCAAAAACCTCACTTGGACCTTGGTGGGTCCCTTGCACACTTAGCTATAGCAGTACCACTTAACAATATGCAGGTTGTGCAATTATGAGAACAGAGGCCTGCAAGAACTAGAGGAACATAATCTTGATTCAGAACAAGTTTTGAATCTAGTGAAGAAGTCTCCCTGCAAGGGATTTTAGTGTAAAGGAAACATCACTAGTTACATTCCCCCAAGACTCAAGAGCACCCCAGTACTACAATTAGATAGACTTTGGAACAAGAAACCCCCAGTTTCCTGATTTAGATACTAGGTCTACACTTGACTAGTACTCAGGAATAAACTAAGTTCCATCAAATAATTCATCCCCAAATCGTCTTTTCTAATCCTTTACCAACATTCATATACAGCATTAAGCACTAAGGCACAGAAGTTCACAGCATTACATTGACATCTTACCAATAACCCCATCCTGGATCCCAATGAAACTTACATACCTTTCAAACTCAGTGACAGCCTCTGCAAGTTTACACAGTGTGTTGCTGTGCTCCTCCTGGATTTGTGAAACAGCACTGCTGTGCACTTCATTGATTTGCTCCAACTCCACATTCTTCCTGGAATAAAAATGCTGGAGTTCAGTATGCCCTGACACCTACCAGATGCTGTTAGCAGTTCCAGAAGGCTCACAGGGGCAGCAATGAATTACTCGTGACCAAACAACAGTTTCAAGTATTAAATCTGCTATGGAGACTGATTTAACCAAGGGCTTTCCTCTCCACTATTGTCCAAGATGGCTGGAGATTGAACACCTAACAGTACACTGAGCATACATGAAAGTCGCCACCAGCTTGCTTGAAAAATCTTTCCTAGCCATTGCTCTCAGGGGCAGAAATAACCAACACAACCAATGCAGCTTACCCTTCACAGCAACGTCATTATTTATAATATTCAAGCCCCACCACACTGATGAAGGTGATATTAGACTGATTCAAGTCAGTTATTTGGTCCTAATGTAACTATCAAACAACAATCAGAAGGAAATAAATTTAGATCTGTACAGATATCTTTAAAACCTGAATTAACTTTATGTCAATTTAACATTTTCCTTAGGAAGCTTAAGAATAAAGTTTATTTCACAAACCCTTTCAACTTCACTTCCATCTGTGCAAGCTCAAGAGCTTGAGATTTGATTTGTTGTTCCAATTGCTTCACCAACTTTCCAGCTTGCTTCTCCTTAGCATGTAACTTATTCAGCTCATTCATAGTACCACTCAGCTCTTCTTCAAGAAGATGTCTCTCTCTTGTTACCTCATCTTGAAAGTCCAGTAACTTCTGGTGAAGTGACGCAGATGACTCCTGTGTGATGGAATATCAGATTTTAAAGCTACCAGTACTTTTACAGAGATCAGAAGACTAATTTTGAAGTATTCCTTTAAAGTGGGAGAATAAAATCAAATCTGCAAGAAGAATGAAAACTCTCACACCAGCTTTGATTCTTAGAGCTACTGGACTACACAGGTTCTACAGGCCAGCATCCACTTGTACTTTCCACAGGTTAGACCATTATTAACATAGCCATTCCCTGTGTAACCAAAACCAGAACCTTTAGTGCCAACCACCAGGACTAAAGTCTATTTTAGACTAGTTTATAATCATACTGTATTTACCTTCTCTTGCTGCAGCTGAGAGACTATCTCCTCATGTTTCTGAAGCAGCTTTTGATGTTCCTGTTCTTGGAAGTCAATTTTTTTCTTCAGGTCTTCTATTTCAGCATTCATACTCAGGAATCTTCCTCTGTTTTCAGATAACTCTTTCTCTGCACATAATAATTACCAATGTAACACAAATTCCCTTCTCTGTCTTCAAAGAACTACATCTAGTCTTCACACTACTTGCATTCAAGCTTTAAAAATTTAGAGAAAGGCAAAACCCAAATAAAGAATTCCAAAACCCCACATCCTTAACCCACCCAGAAACACTCCAAAACTGGCACAAAGTGCACTGTTTCAAAAAAAATTGTGACAGTGGGAACCTTTGGATTAGGCAATTGGCCCTCACTACAACAGCAGGATGGCTGGGGAAAAAAACTAAAAAAGAAAAGCTTCTTTGCCCAAAGTTTCTTCCATGTAACACTAGCACACGCAAACCAAGCAGTGCACAGACAGCCGAGTACCAGGCTCAGGGTTGCTGGTTTCGATTGACAAGGGAGAAAGTGTCAAGTCTCTTCCAGGCCTTCATAATGCCTCAATGACCTTGGGCACAACTGCTAACAGTGGATTGAGATCATACTGTTTCTCAAGAAAGAGTGAGGAATAAGTAATTTGTGCTCAGCTTTCAGAGTAAAGCCATCCCTACTATAAAAACAGTAATACAGAAACAAAAAAAAAATTACAATTAAGTAGTAAAATTACACTCATTACTATTATTACCTTAGTTTTCATATCATTAGATAAGGAGCTCAGAGACATCACTTCAAACAACTCCCTCTCTGACTATTTAAGACTGATCACAGGTGAAGATCATACAAGCACTAACAATCACCTTTTTCTTCTTCAAGCATTTGACACCTGTCATCAAGCTCTTTTATCTGTTTAAGTGACTCTTCCTCTTTTGTTTTGATGGTGTCCTTCAGGATCCCAATATCTTGGTCTTTCTTTAGCAGTGTCTGCTCCATCTGGGCAACATCTAGTTTGTATTTTTCAACTGTTTCTGCAACAGTGCTGTAAGAAAATCCAGGTATTTGTTACCAGCAAATTTTTGTTTGTAAGCTCTTACTTCAACATAAAGGAAGAATTCTTAGGACTGTTGGTTTCCAACAATAAAACTGCCTTCATCTACTCTGCCAGACAAGTTTGTACACAAAAACACAGGTTATTTAAATCTGAAAGCAATTAGTTTAAACACTGATAAAACATAAATTACATAAAACTCATTTTGCTTTAGAAGACATGCATAAATCACTCCAAACAAAAGGTTTTATTAAGGCAAAATTGTCACTAAGGTTCTACATCACCAGTCACAAATAAAGCTTACTTCTGCTGTCTTAACTTATCCAGTCCAATTCAAGAACAATTGGTTGTTACCTGAGCTCTGTGATATATTCCAGCAGTTTTTCAGTGTCAGATTTTTCCTCAACTTTCTCTCTGTCAGTAGCAGACCTAAAACAGTAATTTTTGATGGATATATTTGAATAATGCAGAGCTACTTGAAAGCTATTTGCTGGGTTTTTTTTATGTTTGCTTTTAAAAAGATGAGCAAGTAGAATTAAGTCATTGCATCACAACTTGGTATTCATACATAATTTTCATCATTCAAATTGACAGCAGCTCTTAGAGGTGATTCTACCTACTTTTGATACTTTTTGTCACTTGTAGCAAATGTGCCAAGATATATTCTGCTACAAATAAATATGCTAGAACATCTGCATTAGCTAGACAAATCATCATTGCTTCCTTTGGTGAATTGCACTACTTGAATTGTTAGCTTTGCACATTTCAAGTCTGATCAAAGTACAACTTATATTTGAGCATTTGGATGTTAATTAAATACAGAAAACATAAGGATGCTGCAGCATGCTCATGAAAGTTGACATATGAAATACCCTCCAAGCTCATCCCTCTTAGGTCACCATGCTCAGAACCTGCATGTTACCACACTGTTCCTTTGCAGCAAGTGACATTATATGGGCAGCAGAGAAGGTGTTTATTTGAAACTCTTCTGCACAGCCAAGACACTTTGCAGCTGTCCGTCTTAAAAAATACAGCAACTTTGAAGGCATCACAACTGCTCTTCAGCAGACTTAGCTACTAAACACACATGTTCATCAACTCTGCATCACACACCCAGACAGTAGATCAAGATCTCAACTCCTTATCCAACGCTTTGTCATTCTTACTTATTCTTATTAGTATAAAGGACCAGACATTCAAGCAACCAATCTACATTATCATCTTGCTCCAGGATGAACAATGACTGGTCTCAAGACAAATATTCCCTCCCTACCACACCCTCAATAAAACTCTACCCATTGCACACTGGAAGACAATGGTTTGAGTTGATATGATTTGTCTTTCGGAAAGAGATTATATATGCTAAAGGAGCAATATTTTGGGTGTCCATTTTTTAAGAATACAGCAGCTCCTAAAACTTCATTACATCAAACTTATTCCAGGTCACAGATAGTAAGAAATTCTGTTCCTTTGCAATTTGGAAACACCCTGTTTTTTCCCTGAACTAGATGTTTCCTCTAAGATATATCATCTACTGTGCTTATGTGATTAAAGTGTTAAAGTCAACTGCCTTCATTAGTACTTACAGTTTTTCTTCTAACTGTGCTACTTTCCCTTTTGAATGCTCTAGATTCCTTTGCACTTCTTGCAGCTTCATTTCCATGTTTTCCTGCTTGGCAAGTGCATTCTTAAAAGAAAAAAAAAAGAATAAAGACAAACATTACCACTAGATTTATTAAGAATAATACATTGCCTAATTGACAGGGACAAATTCAAATTAATTCCTAATTACAATTACAAATTTGCTACTAAGCTGAATGTAACTCAGGGTATCCCTCCATTTATTCAAATAACCACCTAAAAGATGCAAACAGGTGAGAGAGCTTCAAACTATACTTCAGACCACTGCTATTCAAAGAAATTAGTAGTCTGACCAGCAGATTAATAATAGCATTTAATAAGTTATTTCTATGCTTCCTTACTTGAATTGAGATTTAGTCTGCGCATCAACAGCAAAATCAAGAAGATTTTTCATTTGATCTTAATTTCCACTCTACAGGAAGCAGAGGAAACCGCCTCGGAGAGGACAGGAACAAGACGTACAGTGCTGTTGTAATCCCGTCATTGTCCGTTCTGGACAGCTCAGAACTCCCACCCTGTGCAGTGCAAACGGTCCTACCTTTTCCTTTGCGTCCCTCTTGTTTCTGAGCTTCATTAACTCCACACAGAGGCTGCTCATTTTCTTCTGCATGCCATCTTCAGACAGCTCATTAGAGATGAACAGAAAACAACTAAGCGTAACTCCTTCACGTGAATTACTCTCTACACAACCTTTTTAGTGTCCCACTGCCACCCACAAGACAGTTCTCTTCCCAGCCTCCAGACAGATGTATGCAAATTCCACTTCATCTCTAGACAGACACACAACACCCCAACCAGACACACCCTATGCCTGTGCCAATGAAGGGGCATGGGGAACACGCAGAGACATGCTTGCCAGTAACTCAAATTTCCTCTTCCTTCCCCAGAAAGCTTAATATCAGCTAACAGAAAACAATTATACGTTTGTCTGAATACCTTTGACTTTAGTAACTCATTGGTTCTTGTTAGGTCCAGAAGCTGCTTTTTCAGACATGCAACATTAGCTGCAAGAGATGTTTTCTCCTGAACTGCCGCACTCAGCTTTGCTTCAATCTTTACAAAATCCTCATCCAGAGCCTGAATTTTCTTATCTTGCTCTCCACGCTCTCTCAGTAACACGCGAATCTGAAACAAGAGGCATTATCTTTACTTCCACCGATTCTTCTTAAGCAAGATCAGTAGTTAATACCTGTAGTTCTGCTGCAAAAGAATGTCAACTCTAATACCTATCTTCAGCTCAGCCACATAAAGGAAGGATAACAGAATCACCACTGTTCTCTATTACACATCACTGATTCACAGTCCCAGCATTTCATCTGACTTATTTTATGCTACTGAGCCAGTACAACATGCTAAAGATAGAACACTCTCTGCTTTAACTTACAACAGAAGCCAACTCTCCTCTTGGGCTGTGGAACACACACATATAGAATATTACATTTGAAACTCATGAGGTATATATTAGTACTCAGAACTGTATTGACAGATTAAAACTAGGTGCCTCAACTAAAATTACAGTAAGCAAAAATTTCAGTAAAGTGTTGTTAAATAGAAACTTTGAGTAGCAAAGAACATAGGACATAGTTATGTTGGTTTGGTTGGGTTTTTGTAAAAGACTGACTGCATAACTGTTCACAGTCAGTAGAAACTAGTATTTTATTAACAAAACCAATGTTTTCTATATACCATAACATTTGGTAAGCCTCAGCTCTGCACAAAGCAGTTCTGCATAACAGCATTAAAGTAGTTTGCAAAAATCCAACTTATATTTTTTACTAAGGTGAGAAACGTGTTACAGGACTTTAATCACATAATGTATTCCTACCTCCTTCTCAAGTGTCTTCTGCTTCTTTTTTTCTTTCATAAGGATAAGATCTTTTTTAGGTTTCAGAGTCCTGTTAGCTGGCTTTTGAAAACAGACATAACATATTTAAACTGATCTCCAACTACTTATTAGTTTAACTGTGGTGTTAAACATAAGAGAGGATACCTTCATTTAGGCAATACTACTAAAAATAAACACACAAAACAAAAAGAAAACATCTCCAACACATATAGGGAGGACAAGTATCAGATTATGATGGGTTTTGTTACTGCCATTTCTCATAAGTATTACTCTGAATGGACAGCTTGAAACCATTGTGACAGGAATGAGACTAAATGCTACACATGTCCAATACCTTCTTAAACTTCATTTAAAAAAGAAAACCCAAAACACTTCAATCTCTTCACCACAGACTTGTTTGCAGAACTCATCCCGCATCACAAGTAGCAGTAAATTAAAGTAGTAAATCAGGGTTATAATTTCTCAACTTAAGCTACACACCTTCAAATCCATATCCTCAGACACTGCACTGAGAACCTGCATATACTATATCATGCCCTCCTCTATTCTACTACTTGGTTTCAGCTCTGCCCTGTTCACCATAGGAGGGCAGAAACAGAAACATGAGCTTCTCAAAAAGCAGCCAAACCATAATTACCTGGTAAGCGGCAAAAAAAATCCAACACTGTAACACCAAAGACAAGAAGCCACTCTACAGTCTCAAGTAATCATCAAATTATTCTCAAGGACACTGCAATTTGATTTCCCCTTCTCAGTTACTAAGAAACACAAATAAAGTAAGATGTCTCAGTTTACTCAGGTAAGCTAACAGTAATTGTATGAACAGGCTCCATGATTTAACTAGTTACAGAGATTTAGTCAGAATTTAAACAGTGCTACAAACACCATGAAAGAGCCTTACAGTTAACCCAACAGATGTGAATCTCCTTCCAGTTAGAGGGGTAGGTGCAGCCTTCTCACTGTCCAGATTGGTCTCACCTGCAAAGGTATGCAGAAAATGACAATGAAGGAAGAGGGCATGTATGCACACCACGAGGGAAGTTTAACAAGATAAGGTTAACTGGCTTTTTATACAAAAAAAACCCCACCACCTGAAAACTGGACTAGCCACCTCACAACTCCATGCCAGCTGCTTTCTTACTGCAGTCAGGCAGTTAAATATTTGTCATCTGGGCAGTTAACACGGATTAGTTAAAGACTAACAGATGGCAGTTCTTGAGAATTCAGCTCCTGACAAGTTTCTCCCCCACTATCCATATACAGGCTATCAAGGGTTTTTTTTGTTTTGTATTTTTTTAGGTGACAGATGCTTAATATCTGAAAAACACATGAAAATAATGAAAAAACAAGGTTAATGAAATAATTAAACTATTTATTTGATCTCCAGGGGTGCCTCTAATTAGCAGAAGTCACATATAAAATTATTGGGGAAAACTCATCTAGATGTGTTTTCACACCTGCTATCCCCTTGAGCTAGAACATAGGCAGTGAGTCCCTACAACAGAAAACAATTTCCAAACTGAACACAGCAATAACACAGCATAAGCATAAACAATTGTAGCATTCAAAGATACAATACCATTGTGTTCCAGGCAACTTATAGGACTACTTACTGTGCTTCTTTGTAACACGCTGACACGTTTCAGAGGATAAAGAACTTTTAAGCATATCTGAAGATTTAACATCATGGGATCCTCCTCTCTGAGGGGTACATACTAGAATAGAGATTTATCATAAGGAGAGAGATTTATCATATGACAGTTTTCAATGTCAATGACTCAAGGTTAGTAACACTGTTAAATTAAATCTTTCCTGTAAAAGGAAAGAAATAAAACTCAACCGCAACTGGAGCCTCAATTCTCCTCATCCTCACATTACACATGGAGAGGGAAACAGTTACTTTGTTACACTGCTATTAAGATTAGAAACTGTGAGACACGTATACAATAGCATAAGGCATCTTTTCAGTGGTAGTAGTGGATTAACTTCCGTAAATAAATGCCACAAACTGTCAGAGGTTCTTATTGCTCACTTGTGAAAGAGCCAGTCTGAAGTGTTAAAAGATAAACAGCAAACGTTTTTAACATCTTCCAGTTTTAGAACAGTCTATTTAAATGTAATGCCACACTTATCCTCCCAAGAATTAACTCCTATTTTTATTTTTTCTTAGATTAAAAAAAATTTAAGGGAAACCACAAACAGGAACAATATGGCTACAAATTCTTGATATGATTACCACTATAGTCAAGTAGTCTTCAGCCTAATAAACGGTACCTACGTGCTTTAGCTTTCTACAGATAAGAGCAATTTAGTCCCAGACGGGTAACAGTAGTACACAGTAGTTCAGCTATAGATACCGATTCTCTCAGAGAGCTTTCGTTAGCAGATTCTCTCAGCAGCACTACTTCCACCCCGAGTAGCCGTGAACATTTCTGCACCTTTCCACCACGACACCAGCGAGCCAGGAACCGGCGGCTTGTCACCGTCATGTTTGCTCCGTGCACACCCACTCGACCACTGTTTTATTTATTTACACTGCCAATCACGGCCAAGTGCTGACCCGCAGCCCCCTATCCCCTCAAGAAGGGCCCTGCAAGGCGTCAGGCAGGAGGCCCTCAAACACCGCTGCGGCTGCTCCCCTCGCAGGGACCCGCAGACAGAAAGACTTCTGAGGTAACCACCCATCCATTCTCCCTCCCGGCACCGCTACAAAGGGTCAGAGATACTCCCCGGGCCCAGCAGCGAAAGGGGGAGGCGACAGTGGCCACGCACGTACCGGAGATATCGTTGAAGCGCCGGAGAGGAGCCCTAGAGAAAGCCATTGCTACAGCGCGAGCGGAGCCCTCTCAGCATTCAAAGGCACCAACGGCCGCCACCACGCGCCCTGACAGCCAATCACCTCCTCCCCTTTGAGACTCGCTCGGCCAATCAGCGCCCGTCTCACAGAGCAGGCGCGTCGCTGTTCCGATGATTCGCTCGAGGACTGGAAGACAGTCAGGAGCACGCGACGCGCATGCGCAGGGCGCGTCGCTGGCGGCCGGGTTGTCGGGGTGCCGCCGTCCATCATGTCGGCTCCTTTTGAGGAGCGGAGTGGGGTAGTGCCGTGCGGGACGCCGTGGGGCCGCTGGTACCAGACCTTGGAGGAGGTGTTCATCGAGGTGCAGGTGCCGCCGGGCACCCGGGCTAAGGACGTGCGCTGCAGCCTGCAGAGCCGGCACGTCGCGCTCTCCGTGCGGGGCCAGGAGGTGCTGAAGGTACCAGCCGCCCCGCGGCGAGACGCGGGGCCTGGGCCCGGCGNNNNGGGCCTGGGCCCGGCGGGGGAGCCGGGGGTGCGGCGGTGTGAGGGCCGGGACGGCGCGGAGGGCTTCGGGGTGCAGCGGGCTGCGCCGCGCCCCGCGGGGTGCGTAGTACTTTCTCGCTGGGTCGTGCTTGGTGCTTTCTCCTTTGGACACCTATGTTCTGATAAGTTAAAGGTGAAGTTTATTGCAAACACCGCTGCCGGCCTGCACAGCCACGTCTCAGATAGTATCGGTGACGACCAGGGATAGGACCCGAGGGAGAGGTGTAGGTTGGGTGTCAGGAGGAGTCTCTTTTTTGAGAGAGGGGTCAGGCACTGGACCAGGCTCCCCAGGGAAGGGGTCGCACCACACAGCTCGACTGAGGTCAGGAAGCATCTGAATGATGTGCTCAGTCTCCTGCTCTGACTTGGCTGGTTCTGTGTGGAGCCAGGACTCCAGGGTCCTTCTGGGTCCCATCCAACTCAAGAAATTCTGCAGAACCTATAATAGGAAAAATAAACACACCAAGTTCACAAGAATTGACATTCTCCTTTCACAGTGATTTTGGCAGTATTTAGGCACATAGTTGACCTTATGCCAAGAGCCACACAAATCGTGGCAGAAGCAGATTTGCTCTCACACTGGTAGCAAACAGTCCCTTGTAGTGTAATGTATATATGTTACCTCATAACTGCACATTACCCTTGGCAGAATCACCACTCTTCATGGCGAGCCTATTAAAAATGACATTGCTGTCTGAGAAAAACAAACCTTTTCAATGGATTGGGATACTGAGACAGTGACATGCATTTTTACTGCATTAAATGCTTCAATAAACTAAAGAATATATTGCATAACACAAAGTAGTTTTTCTGTCTGTCTATATGCAAACCTGTACTTATAGGGCCAGATCATCCTTCTTGTTTTCACTAGAAAGGAAGAAAGTTGGGAGTAAAACTTAACAATTCTGTTTGAGATGAATCCTGTTTTGTAATACCATACATGTCTTTTGCAGGGTAAACTTTTTGACTCTACAATAACTGATGAAGGAACGTGGACGTTAGGTAATAATCTGTATCCAAAATGATGTTATGAGGACAGTAGAACTCAAAATATGCTGCAGAAAAGTTTACCTCTATTTTTTTAATAGGAAAGATTACTTTCTTCCTTGTAGGTAGTTTTGTGAAAAGGACAATTGTTATTGCCAGATGAAGGAACTGTGATATTACAAAAGCTTCATCAATTATAGTGAGGGTTTTGCAAACCCTCAATAAAGTTCAGTAGTGATAGTACAGTTACATGGTCTGTGTCTCTTCTGTTTGTTACTTTTCTTGGTGTTTTTTTTTTTTTTTCATTATATCTTTGGGATAGGTGATGTTTCATGCATTTTATCTTTTAGATGGTTGATAAAACCTACAGCTCAAAAGAATTAAAAAGCAAGGTACCTATAGATAATGAGCAAAAATACTCTGTTACATCATGAATATTGTCAAGTGTTTATACTGTTTTGATTTTTGGCAATCATATATGTGTGCTGTGCTTCTCAATTCATGTTTTACTAGGGTGGATTTTGTTTTCCATTCAATATTGATCCTAAATATTAATAACATAGTAACTTAAAACATTGTGAGGTGAAGCCTACTATTTTCCAGTATGTGAATGATCTTCAAAATATACTTTAAAATGCTCTATTTATTTAATTAAGGGGAACTGAGTATCTTAGATGTTTGTTAATTTACTTCCAATATATTGTCTGAAAGCATACTGTCTGTACAGACTGCCTTTGGTTCAGCCTTTCTGTTTCTTGTTAATATTTATTAATAATCCAGTTTGCATTAGTGTTGAGAATTCAAGTTACTTAACAGAAAAAAATTCCCGTGCTTTTTACTGGGCAATTGAACAAAAAACCTAGCACACTAAGTTTAGTGGTTGTTTTATATCTCTCATGTCTGCATTTTCATTCAACAGAAGACAGGAAGCTGATACGAATTGTTCTAATGAAGACAAATCGACATGCTGGAAATTGTTGGATGTCTCTGTTAGAAAATGAATATGCTGCTGATCCTTGGGTACACGACCAGATGCAAAGGAAACTTACACTGGAGCGATTCCAAAGAGAGGCAAGTTCAAGGACTCCTTATGTTTTATGTTTGCTCATAGAGGTTATGGCTGTCAAAGCTAAGCAGATTTGTTCTGCTGTCTGGTGCCATGGAAGCATATTCTATAGTTCAATATATTTCAACACTCACAAGTCCTTATCAGTTATAAGTGATGGTCTGTCTCTGGTCTGCCTGAAAGTTTTGTGAAAATTAACTTGCTTTTTGGATGGGCTTTTCTGTTCTACAGTTTGTTCAATAGTAGAATGTTTCAATTAAGGCTATATATAATTTCTATTCTCTAAAATTACAGCTGTATTTACAACAAGCTTATATCAAGCTCTATGGAATATATTGAGTTTATAACATCAGATAGTGTAGAATAGTTAGCTCAAAAATGTTTTCCTTGCTCTTCTACTAACGTTGCATGAATTGTTTTGGTGCACCTTTAGCATGCAGCTATTCCTATGTGTGTCTGCAGAGCTGTAGAATTACAGCTTACTACTAAACAGCTGCACCAGGCACTAAGTACTGCAAGAAAGAATATTGTTTCTGTATGAAATGTGTTATCCAGTGTGACAGGTACTTTTATTTTTTAAATAGTATTTTCAAGGGAAACCAGAACTCGAGACTTTTTTTTTAGTATCTCTTTACCGAGGGATCCAACTGCTTGCCAAATTGAGAACTGCATTACAAAGTTAAATTAACAGTATGGAACCCATCTGTGGAAATTCAAAGTTTACTTGTTCATGCATTTTTCCAAAAATTTCAGTGCCCTGACAAATGGATGAGAAGTTGATTGTTATGTGTCCTTGCTAAAATTCCAGAATATTAAGTGAAAGGGTTCTGGGCTTTTTTTTGTTGTTGATTCTTTGGGGAATCTTTGTAAGCATTTTTATTAAGAGTAATCTGTTAAACTTTTATCTGCATTAGAACTCTGAATTTGACTTCAGCGGAGCAGAAATTTCTGGAAATTACAGCAAAGGAGGACCAGACTTCTCTAGCCTCGAAAAGTAAACTCCTGTTGTCTGTGTTGCTTGAGATGAACTACACATTACACCTCAGGACTGGAATCATGTAAATGCTGAAGACTTCAGTGATTTCTTCAAAGGATTGTTGTCAAGCAATTATTTCAGTGAAGAGAAAGATCTCTTCCAGTAGAATGAAGACAAAGTGTTACCAGCTGACTTATAAGCTTTGATACTGAGGAACAAACTATCAAGGTGTATGCAAATAAGAACATCTTTAAGCAAAACATTAGTTTTGGTGGTGTTTTGGTTTCTTTTAAAAACACCATAGTAAACTTAGTTGTAAGTACACAACTGGACTTTATGCAAGATTAGTTACTGTTGAAGAGTAGATGTTGTAAGGAAGGTATATTGTATCTTAACTTGCAACAGGAAGATACTGGGATGGCTACAGTTACACTTTCCCGCTGTAGCAGCCCTCTGAGAAATGTCATTCTAAGAAGTGATTTTAATTATCTACTTGACCTTGCCTCAAATAACGTTTCACAATACACTGTGCTGCCAAATATGGCACTAACAATTCATTCTTTCTCCCAGGTAAGCAATACTAAAAAATTGAAAGATCTGTGGAGCAAAAAGTGAAAGTCTGTATATAAATAATTTTTTGTTAATGTAATATAGCCTTTTAATATAAAGATTTAAAATTTTGAAAGTAAGAGAATACAGTGAGTTTTGAAAGAATGGGAAGCTCTAGGACCATTAGAAAATGGTATCTTGTATCTCTTAATTACCAGTGTATAGCACAAGTTGTTGGTAGTGTATCTGAGCAACTTTAGACTTCTGTAGTTAGTTTTAAATTTAACAGCCATATTTTAAACTCGGCTTGCATTCTGTTTTGCATGTGCCAATCACATACCGGGAATTTTCTGCTCATTGTTAAGGATGCAGCTGAGAATCACTCCAGCCACAGCATTACACAGGATCAGTGCTGTATTAAACATACTAACAGAAGGAGGAAACATGATTGCCAAATCCTGTTGTATTCTGAACTCTGAAACTACTGCCTGTACTATTCCTAAGCAGAAGTCTCATGGGAAAGAAACTTCCAGCAGCTGTCCATCACGTTGCTGAGCCTTATTTCTAAAATCACATCATTATTTCAGTTGATAAAGCGAACTTCTTCATGGGAAAAATAAAGCAATAGTTGGGGAAGAATGCTTTCACTGTAATTACATCTAATGTTTGGGTTTTTTTTTTTTTATATCAGCAAGCGAACATTAATACTCCTGAAGTAGCCAGGTGTCATCTTTACAAAATGTCACATCCATGCACATGCACTTTTAGATTTTTGAAGAATGTGCCTTACAACAGAGAGGAAAGCAGTGTGGTATCAAGAACTGATTTGTGGCTATGAAGTTTTGTATCTTCACTGCAACCCTAGTGTAGAAGCTGGAAGGTATAGTTAAGAAATGAATGACACTGCTACAAAAATAATATTAAGTACTATCCAGTGAAATAGTATTTTTTTTGTTACAGCAGTTGGGTTTATTTTTGGTTTTTTACAGGATGGTTCTGAAGTGTTTTGCATGTAGTTTAGAATGGCATGTGACAGTTCAGTGCATGAACTTATATTTACTGCACTTTCAGTTAAACTTTATTCCTGTATTTTCTGCTTTGTGAAATAGCACAAGAGTCATCCTACAGTTAAGTCCAAGGCTGATGTTGAGGAAAGAGGCCAACTGTGAAGTATAGATGAGGCATCACAACTCTGAATTAAGGGGAAAAGATAGAACTGCTTGGTTAGCTACTACTGTAAGCTGCAAACCTCCAGTTTTGCAGGCATATAGATAAAAGGTAAGTCAGAGCATCAATCCCATTTTCTTTAACTAGTGTCTACTCAGTTCTTAGTCTGTACTTCAACCAGTGGTGGTTTATGTTCACTCTTGCAGGCTCACTGGGATTCAATCCCTGGCTCTTTAGACAATCAGTAACAGGTACTTGACAGATATATCCATTTCACTATGAGATACAGTATGCAGAGCAACTCTCTGGATAGGCAGTAATCCCGTGTGTTTATTCAGTATGCTGTTGTATGCAAATGAGTGGAGAACCATCTACTGGCAGTAGAATGAACTTGCATCTGGTTCAAGCTCCGCTCAGTAATGCCATAGCATTGCTGTCCATCCAAAAGACTACAGCTGCCCCAAGTCAGGCACAGAAATGAATAGCTACACACTTATCCCATGTCAAACTGGGATGCTCAGTCAATACCAAAATTCAACTCTAGGCTTTAAAAATCCGAGAGCCAGATTCTTTTAAGCAAGAATTATCCTTGTATTTCCTGTAATGTACAGAAACAGGTGCTACATACTATTCAGTAACAGGAGAGGGCTCAAGTCACATTTGACAGTCTAAGCTACTCTAGTCCATCTTTTCAAGTGTGACATTTTCACGCCACAGGAGTTAGAACAATTGTGCTCAAAGTTGAAATAATTTTAATCAAGCACCTCAAATTTTTCCTGTTAATTTTCTAGCCTTTCTTGCTTTTACTTCTTAAAGTATTTTTTTAACCAAGTATTTTCTTTTTTAAACTCCCCATAGTCTTTTAGCTCCTGCCAGGCAGTTTTCCTTGTCCTGGTCACATGGTAGTCACTTTAAATGCATCCTACTAAGATGCTTTATAGTAAAGAAGAAAAAAATAAGTTACTCAGTTAAGCACATTTCAATGTTTAATTGAAAGGTACAGATCTTAATATTGAGACATGAAAAACCATTGGAATTGCACATTGCATATTCTCCATCTCTCTGAGCAGGCTGACTACACCTTTGTCCCAGTCACGTGTATGTGTTGTGGAGGTCAGCACAATGCAGTGATCGTACTGGCAGATCCAAAACCCAACTGCATGGTGTGTGGTACAGCAAGGCCCTGGAGTTCACGAGAAGCCTCAATTTGTCAAGTACAGAGCTTTGGCATGAAGTCTTCTCTGAGAAGTTTAACCAGTTTGAGATATGGAAAGAATGTTTTCCCCACAGCTGTTACTATAAAGAGGGAAGGGATGGTTGGTTAACATTTAAGCCCACCCTATCCAGAACATTCTGATCTCCTTCTCCAATAAGTCAGTTCACGTGGCAGTTACTGACTAACAGCCTATCACTAACAGCTCTGCTCTGCAGCAATGCAAAGTCAAGAGGACATTAGCAATAATTCCTTACCACCTCTTTTCATCTTACATACAGTAACACATTGTTCACTTCCTTGTTAGCTCTAGAAGCATGACACACTTCAAATGCTGATCTGGTCTTCAAAAAGAAGAGTTGTATTCCATGAAGCTTACCATTAAAGAGATCAATTGAAGCAATCCTCAGTGTTCCTAGACTGTTCCTGCATACAAACCAAGATGAGGCACTAGCCCTGCTCCTACTGTGCAAAAGTGCACCGGTTCAGCATCAGCCTTTATCTCCCATGCAGTGGAACTCTGGAAAATCGATGGCAAATTTGGGGCAAGTAAACCAGTACTTTCCCTCAGCCTTCATCAACTATCATGCTTTTACACTCTATGAAATAAGTCATCATCTCAGTAAACTGTACACCTCTTTCAAGACACTGAAGTTACTGATGCTGTGTTAGTGACTACCTTCTTACAAGGCAATGTATTAAGGTTTGTTTTCTCCTGCTCTGGCTGCTCACAATGTTCTTTGGGTATCTTACAGGCTAGCTTTTAATGTGTGTCCATGGTAGAAGGCTAGTGTCCTATGCAGTGGGAACACTCAGACACACTGCCCAGACAGCATGTCAGCTGGTCTGACAGGCATTTGCTATTGTCATCAGCACTGAGCGTGATTAGTCTTTAGTCTGACTGAGACACTGCAGCTCTGTGCTGCATGATTTCTAATGTCACACTATCTTTGGGAAGTGAACCAGATCTCAAAAATTGAATATGTAATTCAGCACCTGCAGTTATAGCAAACCAAGGTTAGACTACACAACCTGCTCTACAAATTATGAAGTGTTAAAACTCCTTGTATGGGTATTTTATTTCACTGAACAGTAAACAGTCTAGTAAGTAAGACTGAAAACTGACACTGAGTATTGTAATTACTACAAGAAGAACATTTGCTGGAAGGATCTTCAGTCTGTAATGTTACATATTCTTGCCATGAGTTTAGTTGTTCATCATTAAGATCATGTTTCAGACTTCGTTTCTCAAATATTCCTGTGTCTGTTGACATGGTCACAAAACGGTTCTCTGCTCATTTTAACTTACTTCTGTAAAAAAAAAAAAAAAA
>VXBZ01007882.1:72233-99057 GCA_013399135.1 Heliornis fulica | reverse complement strand
AAACCAAACAAACAAAAAACCAGTCAGCTGAAGGGCTTTCCATAAGAGCCAAACAAAGCATCAGGCTTCAATATAGCAGACAACGGCAAGACAGCTGTTACAGAAAACATAGCCTCTGGAATTAATGTCTAGATAAGGGTAGTTCACAATTTCTACAAAATAAAACACAGTAATATGAATAAGTGAATTAGAGTTTTTGTACTTTACTTAATCGACCATTATACAAAGAAAAAAGACAAGACATCTTTATATAGGTTAAATGTTTTAAGTGAATGATTACAAGAGACTCATTCTAATAGGCAACTGTTTCCTCTTAGCTGCTTCTTTCGAGGATAGGAGCAAGCTAAGTTTTTTCCTCTGCCTTTTAACCAGTTTTACTCTACATTTTAGTTTGAACAAGGTTCCATTGTAGAATGCATTTCTCCTCCCACAGCACACCAGAGGATCAGTTCTTTATCCAATGTTCATGTATTACATTGCCACTTCTTTAGATACAGCACCGGCTCAAGCATGAGCCGAAGAACAGACCAGCCTCTAGGACAAGCCTACTGCCTTTATGTTACATGTGCTTTAAGTGATTACCTATATGGTATAAAAACTTTGAGGTAGTTAAGAGCTAATTGCTTCTACACTGCCCCAAGTTGATTTTACAGGAGTTACCTATTATGAGCTGGTCTCTGGGATTGTAGGAAGGTGTGTTATTCTGTAGTAGCTATGTTTAAGCTGCCGTGCTGTACGTCCAGACACAATCCATTTCAGTTTCTGGACATTTGGTTTGGAACATTTGCTTGAGGAATACTCCGTAAGGCACTTCAACACCAGTTCCTTCCAGAAGGTCAAATCTCTGTTGTTTATCTAAACAGCAACACAGTATCTCATAAGTTAATAATTCATTAAATCTTTATTTTATACATGTACTTTCAGCATCTTTACATAAGATAAAAAGTGAAAGATGCAAAGCCAAATGGGAAAAAAACCCAAAACCCACAACAAAACCACCACAAGTAACCAGTATGCTAATGGACTACTCCCTTCCCCACAGTACAAGCCCTTGCAAACATTTTCGTTCCTTTTCCCCCCTTTAACTTCATTATACATACTTTGGAATGCAGCTGCAGAAATTCCAATGCCTCTGTCAGTTCCAGTAGTTTCTGTTCTTCTATTTCTAGTGCCATAATAGAGAGTGCTAAGACAGAAGGCTGGAGAGGGAAAAAAAGACCTTTTTAAACACTGCTTTATTAAGTTTCAGTAGTCTCACTGTTTTCAAGATTACATGACATTTACCTTGGCTTTGGAAAACATGATTCTGCAGTGACACGCCTTAAGCTGGGTCTCAAGTCTCTCAAAATTCAGGTATTTTCTCCTATAATGAAAACAGATGAGTGTACATAGCTGAATGCTAACTTGATCAAGGCAGAACAACCCTGGGAACTCAGAGAAGCAGCAAGAATGTTTGCTATCTAAACAAAGGCCTTATTTGTTCCAGAAGTTCTAGGGTTACACTCAAACAGGTGTTCAGTTTTGGCAATCCTAATGCCAAAAATAAATCTTGTGTTACATTAGGAAGAGTTGCTTTGTTGAACAGGCTTACCAACAAGGAACTTTTTACTATCAAAAGGAATCTCTTTCTGAACTAGATTTTGAAATCTTTGAAATGAGGCAATACTTAGTGTAGCATAGGCAGAGATTTATTTCACTGTCATTATTGAGCAAGTTTGGGTTTTCATTCAGAGTACAATACAAATTAGATAACTTATGCAAACAATATTTCAAAATAAAATAATAGTGAACCACAGATACTCACACTTAGGATATTTAACAGTAAGGGGAGAATGTGTTGGTTAAGTACAGAAAGGCAAAGTAACTCAAATAACTTTCCTGCTTACTTCTCTACATAGGTTTCCCGATCATATGCACTCATAGCAAAGTATGTATTAGACACCTTACCTTTCACAGCTTAAATTCTCATGAATGAGTGAATGATAGAGTTGTAAAAATTGGAAGGCTGTTGTTGCTTTGACTTTACAACACAGCTTCTCCAATACAATTTTCTCCATTCGCATCATATCAGAAACAGTGAACCTATACTGGCTTATTCGAATTAAATCGGTGGCTAAGGGAACATTTCTCTCTTCTTCTGATGCCTTCACAGCCAAGTAGAAGCAACTGAGTCCAACACAGCCCAAATGTTTAGGCTGTACCTAAAAAAGGGAAACTCTTGTTACTTTCAGAGGAAGGCCCCTGATCAAACATTTCTACATATAAGTACTATGTAGTCACCAGTATAATTTAGGACAAAATTTCTAGGGATGAAGTAGGTGTTCTGTTTTTTGAAATCTGTTTTACATACTTACATTATTATTTTTACATAACTGAATTAGAAGACTGTTACACATTGCATGTTGTGGCTCAATCACCTAAAAAGCAAGATTGCTGAACAATGTATTTTAATTGAGATTTAACTGACTTATTAATGAGGTTCTCTAGAAGCCTAATCGGAAGCTTTTAGATCTTAAAAGTGTTGGTCTAACTCATTGATGTAGACTAAACCTATGGGCATCCTCAAGTTGAAATGGGTGCCCTCTTCTTTCTCTTCTCCAGAGGGAACAGCCTTGTTAACAATACTAAAATCTGAACGGAGAAGGCATTTTTTAGCTCCTGCACAAGCAGAGCCCACACCGTCGATGTTCTAACTTATAATAGGAATATGGCTGCAATGAGCAGAAGCTAATGACTAGACATTTATATTTTTAAAAAATCCCTTACCTTCATTTTTGCCAAGAATCTATCTAAGAAATTCACAGCTAGTGAAAATGTCTCTGTATGGAAGCCAAAGAACTGAGTTAAACTGAGGAGATCTTTCACTTCAAAGTCTCGCAGCCTTGCAGTCATTCGGAGGCCATTATCGTGAGCGGATTCTATTAGTCTCAGGCCAGAGCCCTTTGGCTGGCATCTTAACTCCTGTTCCAACAAGGCTGTGAGCTGGTACAGCAGTTCCTGAGCTTCAGTAGTTATGAGTGTTTCAATCATCTGTAAGGAGAAACAAATTTAAGCGTACCACACAGATAAAGCGGGGAAATCTTACAGGGCTACAGGTGTCTACAGCCAAGGTAGAAACCTCCTTGTCTCTGCAGACATCGTACCACCCACAGCTAAATCTGGACTTTCTGCCCTGATGAGCGCTCCAAGAAACTCACCAGCTCGGGCACGCACCGGCGGCACCAGCGCCCAGCCCGCAGCGCCCGGCAAGCGCCCAGGCTGCGAAGCTTCTCCTGCACCAAGCGAGCCAGGCCTCACCAGGCCCGACCGGCTAGGAGACGGGGTGGGGGTACCCCTAAAAGGGGTCACCCTTCGCCACCCCCTAACAGTGCTCTTCAGCTCAGACTGGGGAGTCCCCCCGCCCACCCAGACACAGGGTGACGCCACTGCCACACCAGCGCCAGGCCGTGAAGCTTCACTGCCGGACCCTGGGCACCCCACGTACAGGCGCACCCCCGGCCCCGCGATGAGCTCAACACCCTTTACCCGGCCGGGCCCTGCCACCCTCCCACTTCCCCAGGCCCAGCTACGGCACCGGAGCTGCGCACGGCGCAGGCGCCGCCTGCTCGGGACATGTCCGGGCCTGCCCCGCGACACCTCGGGGGCTCTGTCGGTGGGACGAGGGGCCAACGCCCGCCTCACCAACGGCCCAGACAAGGGGCAGGACGTAGAGAGGCCCAGATTCCCGCCGGTGGGACCCGAACCCACAATCTCACCTTGTCCCTGTCGTCCCGCTCTCTTCCTTCCCGGGGAGGACTCCAAGTTCAGCGTGACCCGCAGCGACAACTGCAGCAGCGACAACTGCAGCAGCGCCGTGGGACAGCTCTCAAACGCTGTCCAGCTCCACAAGCATCCGCGACCGCCGAACGAATGCCATAGAACCAGCCCCTCTCACACAGCCCAGCCGTACCCAGTCCTACCGACCCCAGTCTCCGCTCGGGGCGGGGCTGAGGCGGCGCTAGACTCCGGGCAAGCTAATCACGGGAGGTGGGGCGCGGTCGGGAGCCGATAAGCAGCGGCGCAGGGACGGCCCCTGGTGGCGCTTCTGCGCAGAGCGTCTCCCCGCGTCCCGGTGCTCTTCGGTCCCGATGCTGCGCGGGCTGTAAGGCGCGAGGCACCGGCTCCTCGCGGCGTTCCCGCGCTCCTGCAGCTTTCCTCTCCGAGCGTGAGGGCCACAGCGCCTTCCCCGCGGTACCGGCCCCGGTGAGGTCCGGCCTCGGCCCGCTCCTCCGCCTGGGGCGGCCGCTCGTTGGAAAGCGGGGAAGCTCGCTGGCTGAGCACCCCAGCCCTTGAAAAGCATCCTGTGGGCTGAGGACTGGTGGGAGCTGCTGTGTGACTGCTCCTGTATCCTGCGAGGCTGAAACGTTTTAAGTATAGCTTGGTAAAGATTCTTATTATTTTAACGTTTTCTAGCTCCTGAGAAACACATGTTCATAGTTGTGGAAGGTCAGAACTAACAGCAGGATGTAATCTATCACTTAATTAAAAGTACCCTGAGCTGGCAAGCTTTGTTCATTTACAAATGCACCTGCCTTCTACTTCATAGTTGGTGTGTGTTTGGGTGAGGGAAATAACATGTTTCTTCTGCTCAGACAGCTGGCACAGTTACTTGATGTTATTTTAGTGTAAACCTGTTGCTGGTGAAAGCTACTTTGTTGTAAGCATCAGGTCAGTTTGAGTGTCTTTTTTCATTTTAGATAAGCAGCTATGTTGCAAGGTCTGGAAAAATTACACTGTTGTTACACACACACAAAAAAAAGCCCACTTAAAACTGAGTTTAAAACTATTTCAGGAGCAGAAAATACTATACTTTGGAAGGGCCTTCAGGTAGACAAAGGTAGTTGGGTGTTATAGACGTCTTCTGTTTAGGGTGTTTTCCAGGCCCCAGGTGTTTTCATTTATTTAATGATGTTCCATTAGTTGTATTGAAGTGAATGGCAGTTTCTTATAAGGACCAAGGTGTGAATTAAGTAGTTTGTAGATATGTAATGGATGGTACAGCTTTCAGAAAGGTTAAAATTGCTTAAGTAATTGCTTTTCTAGAACTTTTGGAATTTTTTACTCTTTCAGTCTGAAACTTTCAAGATTTTCTGTAATGTTAGCTACAAATTGGTTGAAAGTTTTAAAGTTCTCTCAAGGAGAAAAGTAAAACGCTCTGTTGTGCAGGGATTTTAGGAAGCTAAATCTCGGAACTGTATTGCCTCTTCTGACTTCTCAAAGAAAATATATGTTGATACGTAACTAATAAATGAGGTGACGTGTGGCTCTAATTTTTTTTTATCATTATGTAGCTAATGAGTATATATGTATTGGCAGATGGAAGCTCTCTGAATCTCAAAAGGGCTTAAAAGAGCTCAAATCCAGGTGAACTTGATGTTTGTTTTTTTTGGAAATTCTCTTTGGAAGGCCCCAATTTCAGTACAGCCTAGGTTGCAAGTGTCCTGAGAAGAATATTTATTTTAGTGAAATTTATCAGATTGTTTGTTTTTCAAAAAATCTTTCTGAAAATTGGAGTAATTACTTAGCCTTCAGGAGTGTTCCTGGTGCCACTTGCTGCTAGCTCTACTGATAGTCTGTAACTGAACACACCACTCAAGCCATCATATGTCTTTTGAGACAGTGTTTTTCTGTCTGTTTTCTGGTTATGAACATATTGGCTTTGCATTTGCTGTAAAGTTACTTCTGAAGTGCTTTAAGTCTTTCTTAAAAAATGGAGGGAGGATCAATTTCAGTTAAAGTGGCGGCAAACTCCAAGCAGCCAAGGCTTGTTCCAGGCAATACTTTACCCTCCCCTATTGCATAACATTTTCTTTCAAGTACTCATAAAAATAGAGCTTGCCACAGCTGCCAGGAGTAAGAGGACAAGATGAGTTTAAAGCCCTTTGGGGTAAAACTAGCATCATATTTGTGAGACAAAAAAGGGGGGGAGTGGTATCTATTCACATGAGGTGGTTTATGGTTTACCTGACAGATGTGATAACACTGTTCAGAAAAGGGTGCTTTTGTTAGCAGTGATTTATGATTCAGTGTCCATAAATTCTAGTACCTTCTACCTTAAAAGAATAGCATCGTGGGTTTACTCTGGTTCTTAGTATTTGCATTACAGCTGTGAGAAACTTCAGTTGGTTTTATTGTCTTTATATGTCTTGGGGTAGTACTGTGCAATTTTTTTTCAGCTTAAAGTAGACTGAGTGGAAAATAAAGATTGGTTATAAGAGATTTGTATTTGATGATCTGTGTATTTTTTACTGTCTACAAACATTGGCTAAAGACTATGTGTCTCTTCACCAAGTGTAAGAGTTACCAAAGCAATAGTTAGCCTGCCTTCCTCTGAAGAAGTAGATCCAAACTTGATATCAAGTGCAGTTTGCACATACAGACCTTTTCAGTGTTAGTGGCTGTCATGACCAGTGTTCATTGGTCTACTCTCTGTTATACAAGGGGAGGAAATAAGGGAGCAGCTTTCCTGGGAGGTTTTTGCAGTTGTTTCTCCATTTGAAGGAGCATGAGTGTAAAATGGAGTCATGATTTCATGCATGAATGAGATTATCTTCTTTACTCAATACATGCATCAAAAGCTGTATTTGTTGTGCTGTCTTCCAATGTATTTCTCATGGATTTACTATGGGCTTCATTTTTTCCTGTGATTACCATTTGGAAATTAATCTGTTTGTTTTACTAGAAGAATCTTTGTACTTCAGAAGGCTGGAATAAATTGTAAGGAAGGCAAGACAAGAAGTTTGGTTAGAGCTGCAAAGATTTTTAAGAAACATGTGGTTTGCATTTTTATTGGATTGGCCTTCTAGAAGGCTCAGAGAAAGTCGGGGAGGGAATGTGAGCGTGAAGGTAGAATGACCAGATAGTGCTGTTGATCTCTGACACACCATTCACTTGTACTGAATGTAACTATTAGGTTTCCACTTGGTGTCTAAATTTCTTCCCCATACCTCTGCTAGCTACGGGTACAGTGAGTACTGTAAAGACAGCTGCTTTGACCCTCGTTACAATGACCTTAGTTTGTATGTCTATTAGACAAGGAGGTTACTCGTTCACAAATGAGTGTGGAAGCATCAATCCAAAATCTAATGCCATAGTCCTTCTGAAGAATGAATTTGCTTTCTGTGCTACAAACTTAACTGCAAATCACTCTGTTGCTACTCTGAGAGATTCATGTATAATTGCCAATGAATGCAAACTTGAGTACTTAAAGTATTCACAGATGCAGAACATCAGAAATAAAGATTGTAGTAAATAACGTCACATGAATATGTATATTTTTGTTGCCAGTAAATAATCTCTGTTATCTAAATTAAAATTCAAAATTATATATTGCAAAGGAAGCATTCTATTTTTTGGAAAACATTTGTGGTAGTCTTCGTGTCATTACTATGCACATAATAATTGTGTGAAGCAAATGATACTTCTTTTTATGCAGCTTGTTTTAAATAGCTTTTGTTTCTTAAATTGCTGTTAAAAGTAGACTGGAACTCTAAAAAGCGGAGGGCCACTGAGCTTGTTGAAAGCCACTGACAGCAGCCCAAGCCACTGGCCTAGTTTGTGTTCTTAAGATTTTTGGACTGAAGTACTGCTAAGGAAAACCAGTTCATGTAAATGTAATGTACAGGTTTTGATTTAAAAACAGTCCTAGGGCTTAGACACTTTGCAAGTGGAAGCCCAAAACACCTCCCTCAGTGTAGTTGTTAACATCCCTGGTGCAGAGTTGAGGCTGCCGTTAGCCCCTTGGGCAGCAGCTGTGGCCTGCTCCAAGGTGCCAGACTTGGTGCTGCAGTGGCTGAAGCAACTGCACATGCTCCATCTGTTCCTCAGTCTGCTCTGTGTGGGTTGAAGAGTCTTCAAGGAGGTGGCAGTGATTGCTGAGGGCACCAGTAACTTTTAAAATCTTGCAGCTGTTCTCTAGAAGCTCTGGCAGATATGAGATAGTGGAGGTGTTAAATCCTCTCTTCTGGCTATCTGTTCTGTTGCTTGGGTGGCTGTCATTCCTCAGGCAAGAACAGCCAGCGCTCTTGCGAGCTGGTTTGGTGGCTGAAGGCATGTTGATCGCAGTGTGTGTAGCTGTGCCAAGCTATGGAGTGCTGGTCCTGAGACTGTTGCAGGGATGGGTGGCAGTCCTGCAGTAGAAACAGGAGAGACATATTCACCTCTTCAATTTTAAATCTATGTCTGCATGTTTTGTGCAAGTATTTAAATGTCTGCTTAATCCCTACTTCCAGAAACAGCACCACTAGGTTTTACTTACTTGTAGTAGGCTCGCCTGGGATGCCAGTCCAGGGGTCCAGAAGCCTCATTTGGGCTCAGAACTAGGGTCTAGGAAGGAGTGTGGTCAGCCCTTGGCCCTGCTTGTCCTGACTTGCAGATCAGACTTCCATGATTGGCCTTGGACTTGCCCTGTTACATCTTATTTGTCTGGTTATCTGTCAGCACAAGCTATGGTTGTCACCAGACTGGTTCTCAAAACTTTTGTTTCTATCTATAGAAAATTCTGTGTCCTTTCTATTTGACATCATGTATGTGTGTCTTAATGTAAATAGTATCTTTATAAACAAACGAGATTTAAGCAGGTTTTGATGGGAAAGCCCTTGTACTTTTCAACACATAATTTTCTCATCCTTCTACTGTATTTATGTTAAGTAAGGTTCACAATTCCCTCTGTATTTGTAGAAGATTTAAAAATGCTTCTAAAGGATACTTGTTGACATGAATACTACTACCTTTCCTGTGAGCTCTTCCAGACAACATCAAGAGCTTATGCTTGTGAACCAGAGGACAGATCCTGTGGTTAAGTCCTTTGGAGATAGTTATAATTTGGAAGAATTTCTGCTGTAGTAGAAATATGATTATTTTGTGATGGGTTACAAACAGATGTTGACTTGTCTGAACAACACTAGGAAGCACTGCAATATGGTTGTCTTAAATTAAGAAATATGTGTATGCAGTCTGAGTCCTTGAGAGTGGAAAACACTATTTGTTCCCCACAAACCCCAAGACACCTGTGTATCTAATATCACCCTCCTTTCAAGACAACTCCTGAACTTGATGCTGGCTTTCCTTAATGCACGGCGTAATCCTTTCTTTCTGTAGCATCCGGATTCAGAAAAAGTTGCTTGAAACAATTTTTTTTTCTGGGATTTCAGTAAGCAAAATACTACTTTAAGAGTGAAAAAATGTATTTCATGTCCTTACACATAGAATTTACCTTTGTGTTTCATATATAATGCAGATGAACACACAGGAGAATCAGGTTGTTTCAGTTGTCAGTAGTCACAATGTGCTGCTTTTAATGTAATAATTGTCTTGAGCAGGTTCATTAATGTAACTGTCAGGAAGTGCATGTGAGAGGGAAAGGGGAGTAAAAGAGAAGTGCTGAAGCTTCACAGGTAAATATGAGGCCCTGCAAGAGATTTTGTCTGTTGCGATGTACTTACTGAAGCTCATTATATTGGATGCATCAGAGGAGAGAGTAAAGATCTTGTGGATCGATTGGAGTACGAGCGCTTGTGCATACAGTCCTACAGGAGACAAGTCTCTAAGCCGTTTGGACATGCTTTAGGGAAAGTCTGTGCATCATGTCAAGTCCAGCACGGGCACAGAACAACTGTGGGATTCTCATTTCAAAGGTCTCATTTAAGCTCAGAGATCCAACTTCTCATAAGTGTTTATGCATCTAACACCCACTTTACTTCTTGTAAAGGATTTGAATGTCTAAACTTCATTGGAGAATAAAGGTCATGAAGATCAGAAGGAGAGTAAGTTAGCTCTGACAGGGAGATACTGAGTGATTTAACTGAGACTATGAAATGTTTTTGAAAGCTTTTGGCTTTCTTTTTGGCCTGTACAGTTATTTCTGTTTAAAAGCTAAAGAAGGCAATGGAAAACAAATATGCTGTGTGCTTTCTTGCTCCCAATAGATTAGGAGAAGGACACTTTGTCAGTCTGAATATGGAGATTGTAACGCTTCCACAAACACATAACCTGGAATGTACCTGGGAGTTGCATTTAACTTGATATTATACTGTTCCATGCCTGTTAAATGCCTGTTCCATGGTTGTTCTGTGTTTATTTTCTTTAAAAAATTTAGAAGGCAGTAGCAAGATACTACTTTTTGGAACTGGCAAACCTATTACTGCACACTTGTGTGAAACTGCTGAGCTAAGCAGACTACTGCAGGTTTCTCCACCTTGATTGCAGTGATAATCCACAGAACCCTGTTTTGTATAGAAATAATAGCAGTCCATTAGCTTTTTCCATTAGTATGTTTGACCTGTATGCTTGTTTATGTTTGTGATGCTCTCATTGTAAAACCAATTTCCTCTGACCCCAAAGGTATTTAAATTGGAAGTAGTTCAGGAAAATTCATTGCTGCTTCATACCCCTTTCCCCCAGCCATTGTTAGAACAGTCAACAAGCATCATAAAGAGGACTAGTGTGTAGTTAGCTGTATGTGTGTGAATACTTGGGATAGTCTGTTCCCTGCTTGGCTGACAATCCCAGAGAGATAGAACGAGCAAGTAGTATGAAAGATAGATCACTGATGGATCATATGGTACTTGGAAATAAAAACACACAGAAAAGATTTCGGGGGTGGGGGGAGTTGCTGGCTGAAGGCATTCTCCCTGCCATGCCCTTCCAAAGCAAGGTAACATCCTGACAGCACTGTTCAGGGCAATTCACCTTTACTGGTATGGTGTCAGTTAAAGGCTCTCTGAAGCTCTGCAGCTGGGCACATCGAAATGTGTATTTAGGTTTGCCCCTATCTACTCATCTCAAATCTGACCTCATCTTCTTCCTTACCCCTAGGATCTGATTTCATGACCAAATTTTTTTTTAAGTAATTAGTGCCTTAATGTCACTAGAGAATAATATTTGCAGTTTAAGCTTTTTGCTCTGACTTTAGTGCCATCCAGTCTCAAGAGCTATTAACTCAGATGTATTTGCAAATAAATGAGCTCTGTGGTGAAGTTATTTTAAGCCTTTTGATTGAGAAATGCAACTATCATAATTCTAATGCAAATTCCTTTTTATTACCTTTAAAATCATGAAACTGAGTGTGTTTCCACATGGACATGTTGGCTATTGTCCCTGGTTGTCTTGGCTTTAGTGCTGATATGGCAAGTTAGACTGGAGACCAGATTCAGTTGAAGCATGTTTTTTCTAAGTCATAGGACTAAAGTGACTGTACACCATCTTTAAGGGCTGAATGCTGTGCATGTCTTAGCTTGATGGAAAGGAAGAAGTCTCTCAAGCCAGACCCATACCTCTGCCTTTCTGAAGACTGTCCTCCAATAATCCTTGCTTCTGTTTTTATAAACAGTGGAGCTCTGTCACGCTCTGCAAAGAGTCCTGCAAATTATACAAGTATACAGAGACTGCTTCATATCGGACTGCAGTAACTTGCTGTGTCAGTGCCCCAGTGAAGCATGAATACAGCTACAAAAAATAGTTTGATACCTGTTTACCTGTATTGGATTTTGAAGAGAACAGGGTCTGCTAACTGCTTGTAATTTCTAGTGTGCTTTACCAAATGAGAGTGAAGTAGTTCAAGTAGTTTAAACAATTGAGAGTTAAATATATTTTCCCAAACTATAGAGTGCAGCAGCTTGCAAGTCAGTCAGCATCCATGCTGCTGTGGGAACTGTGGTTAGTAATGCTCAGAAGAGGAATGGTTGGGATATCTCATTTCATGTGCATAGCTACATCCTTCTTTTCAAAAGCTGGTTTGGGAGAAAAATGGACTGATTTTTCACTAAGGCAGAGCTGTGATTAAAAGACAGTCTGCTTCCCTGATGGACCCTTTTGGTTTAGTAGAGGAGATCTTCAGATAGCCTAATGAAGGGAATTTTCTTCTTGCAGTGGGAAACCATAGCAACCTGCCACTTAAGAATGCATGGTATATAATCTGTCTGTCCTTCAGATAGTATGTTGCAGTCCAGAAATAGTCACAGTTTCCTAATGTGTGAATGCAAAATGTCAGACAGATGTAGCTGGAGTGACAATGTTGTCTTTGAGGTAAGCATGAGCCCTGTTGCACTTCTTGTCTGGTGCTGCACATTGGGAAAGTGGGTTCCAGAGGAGAGCAAAGGTGGCCTATTTATTTTTTCACTTTTTAATATGTTAGGACAGAGGTGTTCTGAAAATCAGCAACTGAAAGAGCTTGCTGCAGTCCTGTCCCGTTAGGGCCTTACCCTGCCCTCCAACCCATATGTCCTTACTTATTTTTAGCCCTGTATTCTTAAATGACAGTATTTGGAGTTCAAACCTTTTTGGTCACTGGTCTCTGGTATCCCTTAGTTCAGGCTCAAATAACTGTCCAAGTACTTGGTAGTTAGGTATTGGGTTAAGTGCCCTGCAGCTTGCTTGCAGCTGGCTGAAGCGGCTGTGTGCAATGAAAACAGAAAGCATTCTGCCTCTGCTAAAAGGAAATGTGTGTGAGGAATCTCACTGACTTATGTTTGTTTCTCTCCCATTCTTACAACATCTGAAACAAAGATGGGATAAGTAGTTTCTGTTGAAACTAGAATTGATTATTGTTAAAATTTAGCTTGAGAGTCTGAGGATCTGCTACCAGTTTGAGACTGGGCTATCAGTTTGGAAAAGGATGCTCTATTCGTCTGTCTTGTGAAGAGAACTAAATGGGTAGTGCATTGAAGGAATAAATGGCCAATACTTAACTTATTAGGGACTGATTTAGACTAAAAGCCCTGCATTTCCTTTAAAATATTATCATGACTCCAGCTTGTTTAGGAGTGTTTATAAATCAACTTTAAATAGCACCAAATGCTTTTTATAAATGTACATTTTGTGGAAGAGCCATTTCAAGTTTTTTTTTGTAATTCAAATATTAATAGCTAATAAAATATTAAAATATTAAAAGCATAATTACTTTAAGGTTGTGATCTAGTCTGACTCGAGGACAGCAGAGCAATATTTGATCAGTGATTCTTCTGTTGATCATTTTACTGTTTATGTGTTATAGGGGGCAAGGCCTTTGAAGTGATATGGCACTTAGTTGTTATGACTCATCAATTTCTTTAAAACTTTGGTTAACTAACTTATTCTTGTTACTTACACCTCCATTGCAGTGATTTTTAAAAAAATCATGTCTGTTAGTAAAGGTTTATGCCCCCCTACCCCAGGCTTTTCATCCACCCTTGAGTAGCTATACCTATATGAACAACAGCATATTCAGACAGTTACCACTGTTTTTGTCTGATATGTCTGAATTGACCTTGGCTTTAGCTTTAGACTTTTTTAACTGTATATCTGTTACTTGCATTTATACACAGAGGGATTGTGCACTGAAAGAGCTTGTGGTCGCTCGTGTCTATGCAAATGCTGTGGGTCTGTTCCGGTTTGGTTGTAGTGCACTGGCAGGTTTGCCTTGCCTGTCTTCAGGGATCTCACAGAAATCTTGTGGGCAGCGAGCACATCTTGCTGAAAGAAAATATAAATAACAGTGCATATGCTAAGATCTACGTTATCAAAACATATAATAAAAATAATTGTTTGGAAAGCTATAGTCTTAAAATAAAGAGGAATGTCAGATTCTGACTTCTTCCGAATGAGGGCAGTAGTGGCCCATGATTTATATAGTCCTTATGTTTATTGTAACACTCATTAAAGGCTGTGAGCTTTGGTGTATTTATATTAGGTGTATCAGTGAATGTGTAGTGGAATTACTTTTATAAATTCAGAGCTGTGAAACACCAGAAAATACTGTGAAGGGAGATATTTTTATAAAGAGGACTTTCAACTTAACCTCCCACTAGAATGATTTTTTTTTTGAGTTTTGAAGAAAAGCAAGACAACTTGCTGAAGGGAAGTAAATGCTATTGCTTGACAAGTGGAGTTGGCAAACCTGCATTTCAAGTTGTCTAGGTTTCCAGGAGATGGTCAAACTTAACTTTTACAAAAGGATGCTTTTCCATATACCATGTTTAATTCGGTGTTGATCTGACCTTAAATCATATGCTTCTGTTATACCCGTGTGTGGTTGCTTTGCACCAGTAGTTATGGAAATATTAGATGAATAATTACTACTTCCCTTGTTTTAACATGTGACCTGTCATGCTTTTTAATTGACTTTCAGTGTTAAGTAATCTTAGATTTGCAAGAGAACAGTATATATTGGTGTAGGGGTCTTAATGAGTGCTGTCTTCTGAAGCACAACTTCTCTACCAATTAAGGATGCTTTAATACGGTATTTTGGGGCAGTTGAATAATGAAGAAAAGATTATTACTGGACTCAGACTACCTAGCTGAGGTGGTTTAAGGACTGTCTTGGTGGATAGAATAATCAAATCAATTATGTAGCTGGGTATTATAGTTTTAAGAAACTGCCACTTTTGTATCCAGTTTGTGTGTGTTTGTTTTCTGTGTCTGCTCAATGTAAGTTTGTGTGTTTGGACTCTGCTGAATCTGGAAACTCAGCAGTTGCAAGCCAGTAATGGCACTAAACAGTCAATCAGGGATCTTTCAGCAGAGAAGTCCATGGATTTGTTAAATGAGGAGGAAAGAGAAACTCCATGCAAAAGCACAACTTCTGCTGACTTATCAACCACTAGTGTGGTTATATTTAGACACCCACTAACACCAGTGCCACGGGTGACGTGTGTTGAGGACAGGAAGGATTGGCTTGTTCCACTGAGGCTGGTGTGTTAGTACATTGTTGTGACAGAGGGATCTGTGACAGGATTATGGGTATCCTTTTTTGAAAGGTAGTCAGCAAAAACACTCCTCCCCAGATTTACTAAGCTTTCTGTCTGACTGTGGAACTCATGCTTCATTAAGCTCACTAGCTATAAGTTGTCAAGCCAGGTGAAATAAAACTTGATTGGTTAAATATTTACCTACTCTGGACTGCATGTTTTTTATATTGTAACACACTGAGGTTTTCAAGTTAAAACTGCAAAATGCAATTTATCTTTACTTGGGAAGCCTTTCCTAGTGGCATTGACACCAAGCTAGCAGCTGCTCTGAATCTATCACAAGTACAGTGGTAAGGAACTGTAACGTGCATTGAGAAACCAGGACAGTAAACTATTGTGCACACTTGAGTTGCTTTTCTTTGAGTTTGGGAGAAGTTGTTAGCTTTGGCTAGATCCTTCTTACCTATTACAAGTATTAAGGTACTGTTTTGCTTGCAGACATTTTATTTAATGTTTACTGTGAGGTTTATGAAGGTCTAATGGCTGCTAAGCCTTATACAGTGTTCCATGTGTGGTGGAGTTTTGTGCGATAGGAGACTGCATATTGGAGCTTTGACTGGTTACCAGTGTGCTGTGGACTGAGAAACAAGTGGTAATAGTCTTTCTTGTCATTTTGGTTGCTCTTCATTATCTCTGGGAAGCACAAATTGCAAATTAAAAGGTTGTTTATCAAATGTCTGCTCTAAATAGTTTTCCATAAGGTTAAATTTCCGTGACGTTATCTGTCTCAACAAAATTGCTGTTGCTTCTGTCAGTTTCTTGTGTGTCATTTCTCCGTTTTCGATTTGTTCCTTGCTTCCTGTAAATGAGCTTATACATTATGCATCTAGAAGCTATTTTCCTGGTGTTCCTATTCAGAATAACTTAAAATATATAGCAATCAATGCTGCTCAAGAAAACTGTCATATTTGTGCTCCAAGACATCTTGGAAGGTTAAAACCGTGTAGCTGGCTCAAAGGTGATGCAGCATTTATTGTAATGGATTGCACAGAAAATCAATAGGAAAGAACTATTGTTTGAAAATGTTATTTCAAGCTAATGTCAGATTAAAAAATATATGTCAAGCGTCTGGTAGTGGCTGTTGACGTCAACATATGGTTTGCAAGTTATTCTGTGCATGCACTGTTATTTTTCTTTCAGAGTAATGAGCATCTTTAGACTTCTTCTCTAGCCTCTGCTTTTCTTGCATCTGATTTAATTTCATTGTAAAATGGAGGTTTTTTGATTGACAGGAGACCTGAATATGCTCTCTTTATTGTCATTGCCATGAGATAAAGGCCTGCAGCATGTTGGAAGGAGTTTTTTGCTTTTCCCTGTTGTGCTTACCCATTGAGACACCAAATTACCATTGAGGAAGGAAGTAATTTATGAAGAGGTGAATTACCAATAGTTGTTTTATTGGTTGTTGTTTTTTTCAGCTTAGTAGATAAAAAGATCAAAAGTGTTTCCAGCTTGTCTTGTGGAAGAAAGAATTGATTTTGTTAGGAAGTATAGTGAAACTTTAAACAGGAGAGGCAAGATGAACAGCTACTTCCATAAATGTGGTAACAATTAATATTTCAAAACTTAGCTAAGGAAGGGATAAGGTAAAAAGCTGGCTAATAGAAATAATCAGAGGGATGTTAATATGATCCAGAGACATCTGAACCTGTAATTTCTTGGGTCCTGTGGATCTAACAGTCTGTTTCCCTATTTCTGGGAGGACTAAGTAGCCGAGGTTGTGTACTTGCAGCCACCTTTACCTCTCCTGATCCAAGATAATTTTTCAACCTCTTGCCTGTACTTGTGATTTCCAGTTCTTATGTTGATAAATTTGCAGCAAGATCTCCTTTGCTTGTTAGTGCAGGCCCACCCTACCCCTAGGAATGCAACAAGGGCTTCCGCTTTGCCAAAGACTTTTAGCTCTGCGTTTTTGCTTCCTTTCATTCAGACCTTTACTCAAAATCAGTATTGGTGCTTGTCTGCTCAGCAGCAGCATGTCAGTGCACTGAATGCACACAGTTTGGAACTAGGTAAATTTGCCAGAGATATTGGAGAGTTTGCTGAAGTGATGCTATTTTGGACATTTGTATCCAACTTTTCCCTTTGCATGGAAAGCTATGAACATCACTGTACCAGGCAAGAATTCCCATCTTGAATAGCTGGTAACTAGTTAAAACTTAGCTATGGGTGAAGTAAAATGGCAGCTGCTTTTGTGAATCCTAAAATATGCATTGAGTGTATTTTGTCAGAATCATATTTTCATTTTTTTCTTAAATCAGTTTTTCTACTTAGCAATCCTTCCACCTGTATACTAGTTTACAAAATTTCATAGTCTCAGACGTGAGAGTGATTCACTCTCACGTCTGAGATGGCACTGAAGCTAGTAGATTAAGTTCTTCAGTGAACTGATTGCAGCCTTTAGTTAGTACTTAAGGCTATTTTTGATAGGAAGGACAAAAGTATTTATAAAGGAAGATGTAGATGTGTTTTGGGGTTGGGTTTTTTTTTTTGTGTTTAAAGCAAAACTCTGAGGAGAACTGTTGATAAGTTGAAAATCTGAAGTGGCTTCCCTGTGTCATAGAAATCACGCTAACAATTTGCAGAGAACTGAACTCCCTGCTTCTCCCCACACTCCTTAGAAATTGTTCATTGAAGCTTTGGGATACTTTAACACTTAAAGGCCACAAAACCCCCAAATAAAAACATAGCTAAAACCATCACAACTTGGTATGGTGCCCTTCCTGTTCTGTATGGTCTCCTATGTGCTGTTACATATGTTCTCATGTAATAAAAATGTTTAGGAAAAATGGTCAGTTTATTGGGGATATATGCAACCCCAATACTGTAGTAGTAACTTTTCAGTATGTCAGTGCCTTTTAATGGAAACAAGAATTTCAACAGAGGGCAGTCATCTTCGGGTGGAGAAGAAAATTAAACTCGTGGCTTTTTTTACCTATAAGCTAGGAAAAAAAGATTAACTTTTGCAACAAACATTCAGAACTAGAGTTGCTTTTATGGTTGGCACTTTGACATTTCATCTACCCATTATATGGTTCAGTTAGTACAAAATAACTTAATTAGCTTATTTATATTTTGAAACCTCTGGTAGAAACCAGTAAATAGGGCCGTCTTGCTTCAAGCCTAGACTTTTCATGTCCCAAGTGTTTTGTTCAAGTTTTCTCAGTTCAGTTTATGTGCTTCTTGGGGCTGTCATCTATATTATAATATTTCAGTGCCTCTGTGTTTTCTGTCAGGCAATTGTGTGACCAGTCTAGAATTTTTTTGTATGCTAAAACTAGCTCTTCCAGATGTTTGTTGCTAAGCTTTCACAAAACACCTGAAATCAATGCAGATCCAGCACGTCTGGAACTTACGCCCTGAGGCCCACTCAACCTTTTGCTGAAATCGGTAAAAAGGCTGGTAGCAGTGGGAGCTGGACTGAGGACAAAAAGTCTTTTGAGGCAAAAAGTCAGAGTAGGATTATCATGAAATGCTGGGTTCCTGGCCAGCTCCAGAGCTGGCTGCTGCTCAGAGTTAGTTTGTGCTTGCCTGCTCACCCTCTGTGCCACTGTTGCTTCGCTTTGTTTCTTTGAACAATCAGTTTAGCACTTTGAGTGTAACATTTGAGAGCTCCCTCTGGCACAGAAGTGACGTGCATGTGTAGCAATGTTTTGTTTGTCTTTGATGTTCTGAGAAAAATGATAAAACTTCAGTGTGGTGTTGGTTGGTTTAATAATTGTGGACCTCACAGGATTTTTCTGGAGACACAAGGGGGCAGGCCCTGGCTACAGAGTGGGTGAATGTAAATTCAGGTGGGGACTGTTGTGCACTTGTGCTTTATGCAGTTATTTCCAGTCTCTCATTGATCTGTCAGGTACATTGCATCTGAGCTAAGGCTTTCTGGTTAGTGTTCAAAAGAAATAATTACAGGAGATGAACCTAAGAGACTTCTCCTCAGTACTCTTGGACATCTCTTTGAGTACATGCATCCTCTTATGTCTCTCTTGAATGCAAAGCAGTAGGGCAAGGGGTTTGGATGCAGAGAGTGAATGTCTCAGTGTAACTATGGGGTTCTTTTAACTAGAAAAAAACGTTCCTGTTACATCACAGAATCTCTTCAGTTGGAGGCAACCTGTAAGGATCATTGAGTCCATCTCCTGGCTCCACACAGGGCCAGCCAAGTCAGAGCATGGGACTGAGTGCATTGCCCAGATGCTTCTTGAACTCAAGTCAAGCTCTGGACTGTGACCTTTTTCCAGTGCTCAACCATCCTCTCAGTAAAGAACCTCTTCCTAACATCCAACCTGAACCTCCTGCTATTGCTTGTTACTGTTTCCTTGGGTTCTATGACTCCTCACTAAAGAGAGGAGATAGGTGCCTGCCCCTTCGCTTTCCCCTGTCAGGGACCCCTAGACTGCTATGGGGACTCCCCTTGTAATTCATTATTAACACCCCAGGGAACTGAGTTGCAATGGGACCCCAGTCATTTCTAGGCAAAAGGTGGTGGAGATTTTGGATTGTTTCTGTGTTTTTCTGTTTTTTGGTTTTTTTTAGTCAACCAGTGTTTTACATTATCTGGTTTGGGTACTTCCAGAGCCCCAAGCTGTAACAGCTGTATAACTGAAGGAATATTTAGCCTGTCTGAACTGATTGGTACTTCTGATTGTTTCTGATTTAGTGATGTTTCAACTTGAAAATTTATGCTGCTATACATTTTTGTCAGCTATCAGAAATAAGCTGTCAGGCTCTTATTTATCACTCTTTAACATGAAAATGCATTATGTGTAAATGTGTTTGCTGAATGACTAGGCAGTTATGTGAAGGCATGCTAATAAGTGAGTCTTGAATGACTTGAGAGAAATAGGGTATTAATGAAGCTGTATGGAATACAATAGCCAAAAGAAAACTCTGGCACTACACAGCTGAGTGCCTAACTGGTTATAGAGAGCTGGTTAAGAAACTGTTGACAAAATAACTCCCCTTAGGATAGGCCAGTTTCAACAAAAACTTGATCTGACAAGGTCAAGATGTTGATTCTGGTTAGAGCTCCAAGGAGAGGCCCCTTCCATTAGCAGTTCATATGCTCAACTTTCCATTGATTGGAGAAAAGGGTTGAAACCCTGGCTATTCTGCCACTTTTGAAGTAGAGATCTGAATGGGTCTACTTGACATCTGTAGTGATAAACAAGTAGAATGTACTAATACTGGGTCCTCCTGGATCTTCAGAATCAAACACCAATACTGTTTTTTAAATGCCTCAACTTCAATGATCTGAAGTCGGTTGGCCAAATATAGCTGCAAGCAATGCAGTGCAAGCTGGAGCATAGGAGCTTCCGTGTTAACATAAGGGAAAACTATTTTGCTGTGAGGGTGAGAGAGCACTGGAACAGACTGTCCAGAGAGGTTGTGGAGTCTCCTCTGGAGACATTCAAGACCTGCCTGCACACATTCCTGTGGGAACTAATCTGGGTGTTACTGCTCTGGCAAGGGGGTTGAACTAGAACTTCCAACTCCAAACTTTCTGTGGTTTTCTGAGATGTGAAAAAATCTATCCCTTGACCACTTCATTATGTGTGGATGTCAAGAGATGTTAGATTACTGTCTCTGTGTATTTTAGCACCTACAGTACACAAAGCAAGACTGGGAGGTATGCTGGCACTGCTCTATTCCTTTCCTCTCTCATCCTCAACGGAAAGGTTTTATTTGTAGAAATTTCATTATTGGTTTTGGTTCTGGGTGTTGTGGAACTCAGTGACCACGGAGATAACATATCTTCCAAGTAAATACTGTTTGTTCAGGATAAAATTTTTAAAGGACTGTGCATTTTTCCCTAAGAAAATGCCTGAATTACTCATTCTGCTTTGTCATTTGTATGGCCATTTCTCCTAATATATTTACTCATGCTGCCAGACTGTGCAGACTGCTGAACAAGTTTACTGAGATGAAAGCATGGATAACAAGTAAGTGGAAGGTGGGATGTGTTTCTTCCCTGTGAGGGTGGTGAGGCCCTGGCACAGGTTGCCCTGACAAGCTGTGGCTGTCCCTGGATCCCTGGCAGGGTTCAAGGCCAGGTTGGGTGGGGCTTTAGGCACCCTGGGCTAGTGGAGGGTGTCCGTACCCTGGCAGGAGGGTGAAACTAGATGGGCTTTGAGGTCCCTTCAAACTCAAACCATTCTGAGATTCTGTCTAGTAGATAGTAATGTTCAGGCGTGTTACATTACAATATTGGAACTCTGGTGAAAATTTTGTATTCTGTGTTCTACTAATCACAGAAAAAGTAGGTTTTAATGTGCTGGCTTCCTCATTCTAGTATATTGTCATTAACAAATTAGACCTGCTTGTCAGATTCGGTAGTCTAAGACAAAGAAACTCTTTTAAGCCTTTTAATAGCTTCTGATTAAAAATCAGAATGAGATGCCAAGTGGCATCTTGTGTCATTTGCTGCCAAATACCATTTTGCCTCATAGAATTTGAATCTACTCAAGTGGTGAGAAAGCAAAATTAAAAATCAGCCTACTGCTGTTTCTTACAAGTTTTCAAGTATATTTGGAAAACTGAGATCAATGGAAACCTTTGCTGAAATATCAAATAAAATTAGGGATTATCTTACTCATTTAAAAGCTATTTTTAAACAAACTATCTGCTGTAGGGATTCCTGTTTCATAGTAGATTTGAAGAGCTCAATTCACATGGCTTCCAGTGAAGTTATTTGTGCTTTGATTTTTGAAGAATGGGTATGATTGTGAAATGTTCATGTGTGTTTATAGATGCAGTAATACAGACTGCAGAACTGGATGCAAGTGTAACTTGTTTTTTTGTTCAATCTCTTTGCCTGGATTTAAATATAAACTCCTTTAGAAAGACTATGTAGACATTCCAAACCTCCCAGATTTCTCTGTTACTCTGTTGGTGTATATACCTAAACCAGATTCTTTAATGAATGGTGTCATATTCATATAATCACAGAATGGTTTATGTTAGAAGGAACCTTGAAGGACAATCTAGGTCCATCCAGGCAGGAACACCCTCCACTAGACCTGGTTGCCCAAAGCAACATCCAACTGTTGGCAGTCACAATTATGAAAAATTTATCTACACAAAGCTGATAAGTAGGCACTTCTTGATTCCAGTCTTGGGGAGCACAGGGGCATAGCTCCTCCAAAACAAAAAAAAAGTGTTCCCCAGTAGGTAGAAAGCACAAAATATTTATACAGTTTTTAGTAGTCATTGCTTAAAATTGCATAGAATGCTGGCTCTTTAATTTGACCTTTACAGTGATTGGCTTTCAGTTATCTCACCTTATCTGTATCCTTATTCTATAAAAATTATTGGTTAACTTTACTGATTGTCTTAAATATAAAGAGGGAAGGGTATTGATTAGCATAATCATGTTACTTCCTGGAAATTGTGATCATATGCAAATGTCTCTAATACGTGCATAGTTACGTTGAGCAGGGGTCCTCTGGTGGTCTTTGATAATATTCCTCACTGTGTTTGCTGATGAACTCCATCCTTGTGCATGAACATTTCATCTTTGGGTGATCCAAACCGAAATAGGTTTCTTCTGGTACCTGTTGTTCAAGCTCAAAGTCCATGACTAGTGTCCATTACTTCGATTCAAGGTCCATAACAGTCTCCACAGTGACCAAGGTACCCACTGTACTAGTTACCTGTTCCTAAGGGTCTTAACATGCTGTATATTCTCACAGTTGCTATCATGTTCTAAACTAAGATCAAGGTAACATGTGATTCAGACAATTTTGTTAGGGTGATCACAACACAACCTGGCCTTGAACAGGGAAGTATTTCTTTCTAATTTCAGATCTAAATTTCCCCTTCTTTGGCTTAAAGCTATTATCCCTTGTCGTATCACTCCATGCTCTTGTAAAGAGCACCTTCTTCAGTGTTCTGTCAGCTGTTTCAAGTAGTGGAAGGCTGCAATATGGTTTTCCCCAAGCTTTCTTTTCTCCAAGGTTCTCTCAGTCTGTCCTCAGAGGTGCTCCAGCCCTTTATCATCTGTAGTCTTGAAGCAAAAAGATGGTAAACCTTAGTTAACCTGGTCACTAAGTGTCAGCAACTATGTAGAAGATGTGTGAAGTTCTACTTAGAGGACTACATTGTAATACCTCAGGAGAAACAACTTACCTCTGGGAATGGAGTGACAAAGAGGAAGCCAGAGAAGGAATAACAGGAGGGCATCTAAAGTCTGCAGAAGCAGCTTCTGGCTTTGTTATCAAGACAAAAGCTAAAGCTCACCAAAAGGACATGTAATGAATAGGAATAAATGATGTAAATGACCAATATCATTGAGGCCTGCCAAGAAATTATAATGTGCATGTGAGAGTGGGTGATAATGAGCTGCTATAGTGGAAAACCTGACCGTTTCTTGGAAACCTTATGAATATGCATGTCTTGTATGTAGGCTGTGTAAGTACCCCTTCACAACGTGCACATCAGAAGGAGCAGTCTCCTGTGTGTCCAGTGCTGCAATAAAGAATATCTGCTTAATAGTCACCAGGAGTTTAGACTTTGGCTTTTCAGAGCATCGGTCTCCTCTGAAATTACTCTAACAGGTAGGTGTCCTTCTCGTACTGGGTGCCCAAGAGCTGCATGCAGTACTCCATACTCATCAGTGAAGTGACAAGTGACAGCTTCGAGGAATGTAACGCTAACAGCAGTAACCACTGTTGTCATGCTGTGCATGAGACAAATGTCTGTCTTTGATGTAGAAATTGGTCAGTTGAGTAGTAAGTGTGTGTCAAAGGATTGGAATAGTTTACCTTTGAGGAGAGGGAGGTGGGGCAGGATGCCATATTAACTTCAAACTATTTGAGTTTCTTGTGCTGTGTGGTGAGTACAACACTTGATGCTTTTGTGATGTTTGATCCATGGAATGACTGACATATGGAGTTATCAGACTTCAGTTTTAAAATAGAGGAGCTCTAACGAATGTCAGAAATGGTGTTTGGTTCAGTCCATGTTAGAAAAATGTGGTATTCCAGAACAGAATTCTTTGCAGATGATGACTGTTTGTTTTATAAGCCATGAAACTAATGTAGAGTTTTTTAGTTCTTAAAAAGCATGAGATTTTGAGAAATAATTTACTTTGACTAGCTTTGTTAGAAAATAAATATAACTTACAATTTGTTCTCCAAAAGGTACAAACTCATGCTTATAATTGTGTGAAGTGGATAAAGAGCACATTAACATCTATTTCTGTATTGTGAAGTACTGTGCATGAGAATTTACTCAGAAGAGCCTTCTAGCCTATACAGTCTGCAGGTAGCCCAAAGTGTGGCTAAAGCTCAGATTAAACAGGAGTAGCCATTTAATAAAAAGCTGATGCTAGACCAGATAGCTGCTTTCTGTGAACACCTAACACTGTACTGTTTGAAAACCTCTTTGTTTGTCTTAAAAAAAAGAAAGTTTAAATGCTTAATTCTGCAGTGGTCTTGATATCTTCTTTCAATCTATCTTTCTCTTGTCTATCTTGTGCAGACCCAAATGGTTAGCAAAACTTCACCTTTGTCCATCTGTAAACGAGTACTGAAACATTAAAAAAGTTGTAGGTACAATGTAGAAATTACTTACAAATACTCCTAATGCTTGATATAAGTGAACTACATCATTCAAGAACTTCATTAGTTTGCTAGTCAGTACAAAATTTTGATGAATAAACCTTAACATTTCTCTAGCTGTTCTTGGGGAAATCTTATATGAATGCTTTTGCAGTGGGATGGTTTGTTAGCTTCTCATTTGTTTTCAAAAGGAAAACACCACATTATGGAAACAACTGGCATATCAATTTGATTTGTATGGCTTCTTCATTTATACCCTTTGCTTCTTTTCCCAGAAGACCCCTATTACATGATGTGTGGAATATCAGGAGTATATAGATTAAATGCCATTGGAAAATGAGCATGTGGGATTTTTTGTTGTTGAAGAATGGTGATAATTGGATTACAGACAAAGTTTCATTTTCTGCTCATGCCACATATAGTAGTACTAAGTGTTTTCATGCTCCATCACTCCTTTTTTATTAACTTTCTATTTAGAGTAGGGTTTTGGAAAACATTTTATCTTAATAAGAATAACCTATCAAGCAAGAACGCGAGCAGCCTTCACATTATCACCCTCTATATAGGAGTTTATCTTTCTGCTGCCACTACTGCATTCCAAACTGTTCTGAGGTTGGAAAATGGATTGGTTTTAATGGTTGCTTTTTGCCTGATGAAGGCAGAGAGATGACCCAGTGGCCTGTCACAAAAATGATAGGATTAGAACCAACTGAATAGACACAGAACAGGTTAAAGAGCTTTTGGATGAAATGTGCTGTTCATGGTGCCTGTGATCAGCATTAACATTCTCTGCCTCTTGCAGAGACTCTTTAAAATGCCATTTGCATTGATGATGGTGTAATTGACATGGCTCCCCAAGGAGCTGTAGGAATTATAGGAAGCTCAAATTTCAGGAGAAGTCATCTGTTCTTGGGACTTATATATAGTCCAAGGTCTTACTGGTAGCAGGACTTGCTTAGTTGTATGTTTTCATTCTAATCATAAAGGGACATCAGTATTATGGCTCCTCTCAAATTCTCAGCAGTATTTTTGTTAAATCTAATTGAACATTAATGTGCTAATTAGCATTAATGCTTCATTCTATTGGGTAGTTGACTGCATAGTTTTGTTTTGAATGGCTTTTCTAGAATATGTAGTGTAATAAACTCTTACAATGAAATTAATAACTTCTAGAAAGTTTCATTATTTCAGCAGTAAAAGTAGTAGGAGACAAAACTGATTTGCCTGTAAAAGTTAATACCTGACTGTATATCAGTAAGGACTTCGTTATGTGCATAGGGATATCTGAGGGGGGTAGAAGATGGCTGCTTACCTAGGAACTGAAAACATGATTTGTATATCCATCTATATATTTATTGAAAAGATTGTGATGAAAGCAGTGGCAGAAAGAGTAGCAGATGTCCTAGCAATAAATCTGTAGAGTGTGGTTAGTTGTCTTGGGGAAGAAGAGCTTCCATTGGACTTGAGTAAAAGATATTGTTTGGAAGTTTGTTCTGATACTGAAGTGCAAATTTGCAGTAGTTTCACTGAAGAAAAACCTGTTCAGGAGCAGTGGCTTTATATAAATACCTAAACCAATATATGGTTGCTCGAAATCAAGTGACACAACAGTGTGACGTATGTGTGCAAAACAATCCATGACCTAGTTCAAGAATCCAGTTAGGACAGATAAGAAAAGGCAATTACTCTGGGCAAGAGTGGCAAATTGATTTTTCAGAATTGCCTGGAAAATGGGGTTGGTAAAAATGAATCACTTAATAAAATTGCGAATAGTAAAATTGGGCCAAGAAGCTGGAATGCTGTGGCCCAAGTTAGTGCCACTGGCCCTTCTGAGAATCAGAACTAACCTAGAATGAAAGCATTGTTAAGCCTCTTTGTGATTTTATATGGGAGGCTGTACATTGTGCAAGCAGGAACCTCAACCCAGGTAGGGTAGGAGGTCAAAGTCAAGTGTGTAATAGGGCTACAAAAGCATACATGAGAAAGAGGGACATTGGTTACAGGAACTGGACCGGAGGGCCTGATGGGGCAATTCACAGTATTATGCTGGGTGATTATGTGTATGTCAGGTCTCTTTCACATTTGACTTTGGAGCCAAGGTGGAAGGACCCTTCCAGTTATTGCTTGCAACTCATGCAGGTATCACAGAATCATAGAATTGTTAAGGTTGGAAAAGACCCTTAAGATCATCCAGTCCAACCATTAACCTTCCGCCACCGAGTCTACTGCTAGACCATGTCCTCAAGCACCGCATCTACCTGTCTTTTAAACCCTTCCAGGGATGGGGACTCAACCACTTCCCTGGGCAGCCTGTTCTAATGCTTGATGACTCAGTAAAGAAGTTCTTCCTAAGATCCAACCTAAATTTTCCCTGGCGCAGCTTGAGGCCATTTCCTCGAGTCTGTTGCCTGTTACTGGGGAGAAGAGACCAACCCCCACCTCACTGCAACCTCCTTTCAGGTAGTTGTAGAGAGCAATAAGGTCTCCCCTCAGTCTCCTCTT